>RJWT010042164.1:0-12185 GCA_004365215.1 Cuniculus paca
TTTGCATGAGTCATTGTTGTAGGCTCTAGGTCTCCGTTGGACTTGTGGGAGGCACTGTCATGGGCTCTAGGTCTTCAGCTGGACACATTCAGGACATTGCTGTGGGATCCAGGCCCTCAGCTGGATTTTCTAGGTCTTAAGTGTTGTGGACAGATTTTCTGCACTTTCTTGTATTTAACTCTGGGTGACCATCATAAAAATTATTAATTTTGTGTCCTGTATATGTAATTGTTCTCCTTGCAACCCCTGACTACAACAATGCCTTATTAACCAAAAGAAAAATTAAGAAACCACCAAAGTGCATTAATTTAATTAATATGAAAAGTCTGATGACTACTTAAAAATGTAACATACACCCAATCTGTCGATCGGTGTTCCTAATGTTCATATAGATTCTAACCTTCCAGTAGCTTCAGAGCTTTAGCCACACATTCCCATAGTATCTAACTGTATTTCAGAATACATCTGAATTTCTTTGTACACTAACATTCTTTAAATAAATGAAATATCAGTATTTTGGCAACACAATTTCCCTTGACCATACAAATTTGAAAGTTTATTTTAAAATACATGGGTTGCCTCAGTGTGCTGGCAATATTCCCATCAACATCACTGACTGCAATATTAGCAGTCTCAATATTACAATGTACATTGGAGACACCCTAATTAATCCTATTATACTCTTCACTAACTTCAGTCAAATTCTTAAATTATTCCTCATCACCTGGACTTCCATTCCACACCACATTGTAAAACTACGAATCTAACGCTATTTCCCACTCCTTCCCCAACTTCCTGTGACTATTGTGAAATTAACAGATCATTTATCCCCAAAATTCTCCACATCTCAACCTACTCACTGAAGGCTCTCATACTTTCTCTCTGCTCTAGCGGTTCACTGATTCACATGGCTCTCCCCACGACACTGCTTTTCTTCTATCCCTCCCAGATAGTGGCTGTTTTCTCTCCCAAACTTTCATACTGCTAGAATAGGGTATGCTTCCTGCTTTCCATTGCTGGTTTCAGATTGTCTACCTAGGAATAAACAGAATTGGTGCTTATGCTGCATTTCTCTGCCTCATTCTTTGAAGTATTCAAGCTCTTGGCTATCACCTTTTCTGACTGAAACCTTGGTAACTTCAAAATTAATGAAAATCCTCCAATTTCACCACTCAGTTCTTTGATCCTTCTTTATAAAATCCTGGTTTTTTTTTTTTGTACCTTATCCACTCATCCCCATGACATGCCCTAGCTCTCATTTATCATCATCTGCAACTGCACTTCCTTAATCTCTATTTCAAATACTGTACAATCTTACCATCACCTTTTAACTTCCTGCTTCAGTCCCTCTCATACTCCAATTCTTTTCTTTTTTTTTTGTGGCACCAGGGATCGAACTTAAGACCCCACGCTTGCCAGGCAGGTGCTTAGCCACTGAGCTAAATCTCCAGCCCTGATACTTCAATTCTAACACTTCTTCAACCCCACCAAGACTTAAAATGAACTGATTCACACATAATTTCACCATCCCTACCCTAATTCATATCCTCACTCTCCTCCTTTTTCAGTGTGGAATCCTATGGTTCATCAATATTATCACTCCTTCATAATCATCCTCAGATCCTTTGCCCTTGCCTTATCATAGCAGCCTGATAATACTCCAACCCTAATTAAATCTGACTATAGGCCACTATTTGCTGCAACCTTGCATGAAGATGTAGCTGTGCTCACTTTATATTCCTGAATACTAACCTGAAATGGGTACTCACTGTTGATAATCATAACATAGCTCTGAAGTATACTTACCCCTCCCACTCACCTAGCCGATTGTTTCTTCAAACTTCTAACACCTACAATCACATTCACAACAGAATACAGTATTCATAAAAAAACTACACAGATATAGATGCTACCTTTACCTTTTATTATAGCCATTCCTGTATATTCTCTTTCCTCTTGCTATGATAGAACTTTCCCATGCTCTTACCTAAGGCTAATTCACTGATGAATACAATATTTTACCCCTTTATATCCTCCTCAGGATACCAACTCTACAAATACTTTTTCTCTCTGTATTTTTCCCTTCTGTGATAGATCCTGAGTATTAGCATATAAACATGCTATTACTTCTCCCATGTTAAAAAAAATTCTGACATATTAACATATGAGAAAGTAGACATCAATATGAGGCAAGAAGCCTCGGTGTAGTGGTGCACAGCTGTAATCCCACCACTTGGAAAGCTGAGGCAGGAGGATCGCCACAAGTTCAAGGGCAGCCTGGGCTACACAGTTAAGTTCAAGTCCAACCTGAACTACAAAATGAAACCTATCTCAAAAAAAACAAAAAACAAGAAGAGCTAAAGAAAGAGGGGACAAAGATAAAGAAAACTTTTATTACCAGATATAAAGAAGGAACATTAGCCGGGCCTGGTGGTGCACTCCTGTAATCCCAGCATGCAAGAGGCTGAGACAGGAGGATCGTTGCTAGTTCGAGACCAGCCTGGGCTACAAAATGAGCTCAAGGCTAGCCTGAACGGCATAGCGATACCCTGTCTCAGAAAGACAAGGGCTGGGGATTTAGCTCAGCAGCCTAAGTGCCTGCCTGGCAAGCACGAGGTCATGAGTTTGATCCCCAGTGCTGCCAAAAAAAAAAAAAAAAAAAAAAAAAAGAAGGAACATTTTATAATGAGCAAGGAGTCAATTCATTAATGAGATACAAGAAATCTAAATCTCAGAGCTGGGGATGTTGCTCAGCAGCAGAAAATTTCCCTAGCATATGTGAGGCTCTGCACTGGACCCTAGATCCCAAAACCACCAAAACAAAACAAAACAGAAAGAAAGAGAGAGATATGGAGAAAAAAGGAAAAGAAAAGAAAAAGTCTGTGTGATGACACACGTAAGAAGCTGAGGAAAGAGGGTCCAAAGTTGAAGTCCAACCTAGGCAATTTAGTGAGATCCTCAACAAAAATGAAAATTTAAAAAGGCAAGAGGTATAGAGCTCAGTATGAATACTAGCACTGCAGGATAAAAGAAGTCTGTATCTGTATACACCTAGTATCAGAGTTGCAAACAATAGTAAACCAACTGACATATACAGAACTCTACAAATTAAACTATTGTCAATGTACTGACTAAAACATCCTACATGCCAGGCAAAATACAAGTCACAATAAATTTAAAAGGACTGAAATAATAATAGTGTATTGTCTGACCTCGATGTAATTAAGTCAGAAATTAATAAATAAAACATCTAGAAAACCCTCAAGGATTTGGGAATTAAGAAATATTTTCTTCTAAAATCTTTAGGTCAGAGAAAACTCGTAAGGGAATTAGAAAATATGTTTTATTATTAAATTTATTTTTAAACTAACATGTAAAAACTGTACATATTTGTGGAATACTGTGTGATATTTTGATACATATGGACATTGTATAATGCTTAAATCATATTAAACACTTGTCTCCTCAAATATTTATCATTTATAGTGAAAACATCCAAAATTATTCTAGTTTTTTCAAGTATATAGTACATTATTATTAACTATAATCACTCGACTGTGTAATAGCACAACAGAACTTTTTTAAAATTTTATTTTAACGTGAAAAAAACAAAAAAAATGATACAAAATTTCAAAATAAGGGCTAGGGATTTAGCTCAGCGGCCTAAGCACCTGGCTGGGAAGCGCAAGGTCCTGAATTCGATCCCCCGTACAAAAAAAAAAAAAAAGAAAATTTCAAAATAAGATAGAAGGTGAGTAACAATGGTTAATACACTGCATACTGTTATCTTCAAAGCTGCTGCTCATATTATAAGATATAGGCATGAAAAACTGATCAAACACTACAAACACAAACCTTTCTTTTCAGCGAACTAACAAATTAGTAGTATAATTATCTTCGCTTGTGTATATACATACTTTTTTGTCCTTTTCCCTTCCATCTTTTCTCCTTTCTCCCATCCCAGTTTCTTTCTCCTTTTGAACCAATTCTTTCCATTTCAGAATATCTATTGTACATTTTGGATCTTATTTAATCTTTAGACTTCTTACACTAGGGAGAAAATACGATGTTTACACATGTGAGTATGGTCTCAGATTGCATCCATTTACCTATAAAAGTCTCAAATTTATCCTTCTTTACAGCTGAGTATTCAACTGTATAAAAATACATCTTTTTTATCCATTCCTCAGTTGATGAGCATTTGGGTACAACAGAGCTTCTTAATCCTATCTAAAATGTAGTAGCAGGCCAGGGATATAGCTCAGCAGTACAGCACCTGCCTGACAAGCACAAGGTCCTGAGTTCAACGGCCAGTACCAAAAGATAAATAAGAAAAGTAAAACTTAGTACCAACTGACAGATCTTCTCCTCATTGCTCACTCCCAAGATATATTTTGAATTCAGCAACAGAAACACAATAGGATTGAAAAGATGAAAATAAATCTCTATTTATAAGTCAATTTAAAATATTAATGCTAGTATTAGAAAAAGAAAGTTTAAAATAATTATACACAAGATGATCAAAATATATGGTGAAAGTTTAAAGCAAACCTGGCAGTAAAAGACACGGTACCATTAACCCTTTTCAAAATATTCCCCCTCACTTTGAACACACACGATCATTCTTACTACTTTCCGAAGCCGTTCGGAGAGTCTTCCTTCGTGAGTGTCTTCATGAAGTCTGATCAAAACATTAGTGAATGCTGCTACCAGATGCCATCCAATCAAAAGGCAGGTTTGTGAAAACATGATGGCGTACCCTCATCTACTTTATTCATAAAATCTGACACTGTACAACTTCTGGCTCTTCCCCAAAGTCAAAATGACCATCAAAGATAAAAGTTTTGAATCAATTTAGGAGACCAGAGCAGCCATGACAGTCCAAGTAATGATACAAAGAGAATTTCCAGAAGTGTTCAGAAAGTGGCAGGAATGAGCCAGGCCTGGTGGCACACGCCTGTAATCCCAGCACTCGGGAGAGGCTGAGACAGGAGGATTGTGGCGAGTTCCAAGACCAGCCTGGGCTACAAAGTGAGCTCAAGGCCAGCCTGAACGGCATAGTGAGACCCTGTCTCAAAACGACAAGGGCTGGGGATGTAGCTCAATGGCGTAAGTGCCTGCCTGGCAAGTGCGAGGTCATGAGTTCAATCCCCGGTGCCACAAAAAAAAAAAAAAGAAAGAAATAGAAGCAAGCTTCCTCAATCTGATAAAGAACACAAGAAAAGTCTACAACTAACACCATACTTAATGGTGAAAAGTTCAGTATCTTCCTATTTAAACTGGTAACAAAGAAAGGTGTCTACTCCATCATTTCCATTCGACATTGTAATTAAAGTCCAAGCTCGTGTAACAGTACAGGAAAATGAAATACAGGGATAAAGACAAGAAAGGAAGAACTAAAATTATCTTCATTAACGGGTAATAGGATTGTGTTAATAGAAAATTATATTGAATCTACATTTTTAAAAAATGATGGCACATGCCTGTAATGCCAGCTTATTTAGGAAAATGAGGCAAGAGGATCCTAAATATAAAGGCAGCCTGGGCAACTTAGCAAGACCTTAGCATAAAATAACATAAAAAAGAATCTGCATGTGGAGGCCCATGCCTATAATACCAGTAGGTAGTCTGGGAAGCTAAGGCATGGGGATCCCAAATTCAACCCAAACCAGGGAACCCAGCAACTTAGCAAAATTTAAGTTTTTATTTCTTTTTTAAGAAATGTTTATTAGTATGTGTTTGTAATACACAGTGATTACATTTTCAAAATTAAAAAAAAATTTTAATAAAGGGCTGGGATATAGCTCAGTATGAAGACCTTGGGTCCAATAACCAGTACTACATACAACAAAAATCTTACTTAATAAAATTTCAGAATACAAAAATGTAACATACACCTTCATTATGTGAGTACAAAATGCACACATAAAATCACTGAAAGAAGAAATTTTGTAACTACACTATTTTCAACAAAACTGTCAAAAAAGATATACTCAGGGATAAAATTTAATAAAACACCTGTAAAACTGAAAAACTGAAATATCTGCAGAACTAAGCCAGAAGATAACACCATGTCCACAGATAAAAAGATTCGGTATTATTTTTTTTAGAAGAGTCAATGTTATTATTGAATACAGAATTATTGAATATTATTGAATATTGAATTGGATATATTATTGAATATAGAATATACAATATAGAATCTTCTAGATTCTATCTTACAGATTCAATGTAATCTCAATCAACCCAAACTTTTTAAGTAGAAACTAACAAGCTGCAGCCGGGCGTGGTCGCTCACGCCGGTAATCCCAGCACTCGGGAGGCTGAGACAGGCGGATCCTTGTGAGTTTGAGACCAGCCTGGGCTACAAAGTGAGCTCAAGGCCAGCCTGAACGGCATAGTGAGACCCTGTCTCAAAAACAGGGCTGGGGATCTTGCTCAGTGGTCTAAGCGCCTGCCCGGCAAGTGCAAGGTCGTGAGTTCAATCCCCAGTGCCACAAAAAAAAAAAAAAAAAAAAGAAAGAAACTAACAAGCTGATCCTAAAACATATGGAAAATATGGAAATTAAGAATAAAAAGGGGTGAGGAAAAAGAATTCACAACTGTTACGGTTTGTATATAGATGGCCCCCCCAAGCCTCATATAGTCATGGAAGCGGCTGCATCTAGCATTTGTGGTTGACTTGTTGTCTAGCGCTGGGATTGGCAGTGTGAGTTTTGCACCCACTCAGGGGTGGAGCCGACATACAATGTAAGGTTGGAATGGGGGCGTGTTTTCCTCCTGGCGCGGTTCGCTCTTGCCGCTTGCAGCCCCCACGAAGGGTTGCCCCGTTTTGCTCTGGCTGCTGCCTTGAAGTGTTGCCCCTGTGCTATGCCACCCTGCCTTGGAGTCAGCTGATTATGGACTGGGATCCACAGAAACTGTAAGCTAAATAAACCTCTCCTTCCTTCACTTTGGGCGTCAGGTATTTTTGTCCCTGCAACAAAAAAAGTAACCAAGACAACAACAATCTTGAAAAAACAGCAAAAGATGGAGGACTCACGACCACAATTCATTATAAAGCTACACTAGAAAGACAATATGATATTGGCAGAATAGACAATTTAATGAATACACTAGTCCAAATGTAGACCCACATGTAAAATGTTATTTTTAAAAGAATCAAAGCATGCATACATGTAAGTCTATCCACATGGAACAATAAACTGATAGCCTTCCTTATACTGTTTACGAAAAATAATGTGAGATGTACCACAGACCTAATTATATAAAAAGCTAAAACTACAAAGCTTTCAGAAAAAAACATACGAGATTTTCATGACCTCCTTCGGGTAAACAAGTATTTTAGACAGGAACCAGAAAATACCAATATAAATGTTATGGATTAAAATACTGTAAGAAAAATATTAATAAATTTAATTTCAACAAAATTAACAACTTTTGTTTAACATGACATTGTTTAGAATATGAATAGGCAGGCCACAGATTGAGGAAAATATGCACAAAGGATTCACCCAGAATATATGTTTAACCCTTACAAATCACAACAAAAAGACAAAACACTCCAATCTGAAAATGAAGAGAGAGAGAGAAAGACAGGATAGTGTAAAGTCACGGCAATTACAAATGCCTACAGTTGGTTATGAGCTCAGTCTCCTGCATCAGACACATTCATTTCGACTCCCCTTTTCATAAATGGCAAGAGGCTGGATTTTCCCCTATGAGGATTTACAAGGCTTTGCTTTGGTTCTAAAACACGGGAATTTCCAATGCTCATAAAGTCAGAAAATGATAGTGTGGAAGCAAGATTAACAGTGGGGAAAGAGGAGAGAGAGAAGGAGGGAAAGAGAGAGGGAGAGGGAGAGGGGAAGAGAGAGGAAAAGATGGGGAGAGAACGGGAAAGAAGGGGAGAGGAAGAGAAAGAGAACTGACAAAGGAGTCTCAAAAGCAGATATACAAATGGTTAATAATTACACGAAAAAATGTTCAATAACATTAATCATCAGGGAAAGGTAAATTAAAACCACAAGATACTACTACATCTCCACCAGGACACCTAAAATTTTAAACACTGACAACACCAAATGTTGCAAGGGTATGGAGTAAGAATTCTAATACATTGTTGGTGAAAGTATAAAAGTACTTTAAAAATCAATCTAGCAAGTATCTTTTTTTTTTTTTCTTCAGCACTGGAGATTGAACTCATGACCTTGTGCTTGCCAGGCAGGCGCTTAGCCCACTGAGCTAAATCCCCAGCTCTTGTCTTTTTGAGACAGGGTCTCACTATGCTGTTCAGGCTGGCCTTGAGCTCACTTTGTAGCCCAGGCTGGTCTCGAACTCACAAAGGATCCTCCTGCCTCAGCCTCCCGAGTGATGGGATTACAGGTGTGAGCCACCACACCCAGCTCTGGCAATTATCTTATGAAATTAAACACACAACTACCCTGTTACTCCCCCCCACCAATGCACTCCTAAGAATCTACCTGCAATAAAATCGTATAGCCACAGAAGACTCCTATAAGAACATTTTTAGCAGTTACAAACAGAAACTAGAAATAACCCAAATAAGTATTAGCAAGTGAATAATGATGTATGCAATAATGGAATAATAGTAATAAAAAGAAACAAACTGATACCCTCAAAAAACATCCCACTGAATTAAAATAAGCTAATCATAAAGTATATATAAAGTTTTAGAATACAGCTAGGGGTGTAGCTCAGGGACAAAGCATGAGTTATCATGCATGAGGCCCTGGGTTCAATTCCCCACAAGCAAACAAGCAAGTCAAGAGAAGGAGAGAAATCCTAGAATAAGCAAAACTAATATTGGTGAAGTAAATCAGAACAGTAATCACCATGGCAGGAGTAAGGACTGAATGAGCTAGAACACAGTTCTGTCTACTAAGATGGCTTGCTTTCCTTAATAAAAATAACATTAATGGCAATGAGCTCACCTAGCACTCAGACTTTAGCTGAAAAATACCACTTTGCATTAAAAAAAACCCAAAGCTCTATGGAAAAACGACTGATTCTAGAGATTAGGTGAACATAATAGTGAGCCTGGAACATCTATTTTCAAGATAATCAACCTAAGAATGAAATAATCAAACGAGAAACGTGTTAAAAAAAAAGGACACAAGTCACCCCAAATAGGCTCCCACTGGCTAAGTCAGTGACAATTTGAGAATCAAGTAAGTGACAGTAACAGCTTACAATCTATTAAATAAAATAGGAAATAGAAGAATGCAAGTTAGAAGAGAAACTGATATAGTGCAATGAAATCAGAGCACCACTTTTGGAATATTCCTCTACAAGACATATGACCTGAAATAAACAATAAGCAAACATCATTCAATCCTAAAGTAAGAGACATGATGCAAAATAATTGGCCTATAATCTTTAAAAGTATCAGGGTCATGAAAGTGAAGACTATTTCAGTCTGAGGAAGCCAAAAGAGACAACACAAACAAATGCAAATCCTGATTCAAATCCGAAGAATACCAGAGGTTGGCAAATGAGGAGTTGTTGGTTATCAGTTGTGACTTTCTGTTTGGGGTGATATTTTGGAAATAATGGTGATGGGACTACATTCACTGTTTGCCACCTATCTGTACTTAAAAATCAGTAAAATGAAAGCTGAGCATGGTGACACATGCTTGTAATCCCACCACTTAGGATGCTGAGACAGGATGGTCACAAATTCAAACCAGACTGGGATACACAATTTGAAAAAAAGAAAAACATGCATAGTGGTGTGGTGTGTAATCATAAACCCAGCACTTTGTGGGGCTGAGCCAAGAGGATCACAAGAGTCCAGCCTGGGCAATTAGCAAAACTGCGTATCAAAATAAAACGGGGAGGGAGGGTTAGGGATACAGCTCAGGGTAAAGTACTCACTCCCCAGTACTGCCAAAAGAAAAACAAAAAAGAAGTGTTACTGGCATTCAGTAAATAGAGACTAGAAATAGGATGTTAAGCCAGGTGTGGTAACCCACACCTATAATCCCAGTATTCAGGAGGCTGAGACAGGAGGATCATTGTGAATTGGAGACCAGCCTGGGCTACAAAGTGAGCTCAAGGCCAGACTGAACATAGCGAGAACCTGTCTCAAAAAGACAAGTGCCAGGGATCTAGCTCAGTGGCCTAAGCACCTGCCTGGCAAGCGTGAGGTCTTGAGTTCAATCCTGGGAGGGGGTGGGGGGACAGGCACGTTAAGCATCATCCAATACATGGGACAGCTTCTATAGCAAAAAAAAAAAAAAAAAAACTAACCCAAAATGTCAACAGTGCTGAAGTTGAAAAACTGTTCTAGTGTTATCAATTTCTACTTACGCATTCTATCAATATATAAGTGGATAAAGGTATGTAAATGGATGTACACAAAAGAAAAGCCCAAAATCCCCAAAAGGATATACTTAAAACATACTCATTCGTACTGTAAAATTCAAGAGAGAGCTACATATAGTCACAAAGAACAATATTTAAGACATTGTAAACTTACACAAAAAGCAGCCTGAACAAGATTCCTAGTTTTAGAAAATAAATTAATGTATGCATAGAAAAATCTAGATCAATTATTTTCTGTGTAGCAAGGGTTCAGGGGATTACCTTCTTTGTCACTTTCACTGTTATGTTTGCATGCATTGTTTTCTGTAATAGCAGCCAGAGTTTACTATTTTCATTTCTTTTTTTTTTTGAAACAGGATCTGTGTAGTGTGCTGAACTCTTTTATTTTTATTTTTATTTTTTTTGAACACTTTTATGTAACCCAGGTTGGATTTGAACTCACAGCAATCCTCCAGCCACAACCTCCTGAGTGCTGGGATTACAGGTATGCTCTACTGTGCTGGGCCATTTACTATTTTCTATAAGTCAAGTTAAATAATTTTAGCTTCAGCCAGGCGTGGTGGCTCACGCTTGTAATCCCAGCACTCGGGAGGCTGAGACAGGCGGATCCTTGTGAGTTCAAGACCAGCCTGGGCTACAAAGTGAGCTCAAGGCCAGCCTGAACGGCATAGTGAGACCCTGTCTCAAAAAACAGGCTGGGGATCTAGCTCAGTGGTCTAAGCGCCTGCCAGGCAAGCGCAAGGTCGTGAGTTCAATCCCCGGTGCCGCAAAAAAAAAAAAATAATAGTAATAATAATTTTAGCTTCATGTTTAATCTCTAAAACCACTATGAAGTACTATTAACTCCATTTTACAAATAAGAAAACTGACAAATGGAAAGGAATAGAGGCAAGATTTATGAGCATATATTTTTCACTTAAATGTACAATTAAAGAAAATTTAATTGTACCACAATCTATTTTAAAACATTTCTAACATCATGAAAAACCTTCATGTCTATTTGCAGTTATTCTCTTTTCCTATCTCCAATTCCAGGCAACCACTAATCTACTTTGTCTTTATGGATTTGTCTTTTCTGAACACTTCATACAAATAGAATCATACAATATGGTGTTTGTCTGGTTTGTTTAACATGTTTCTGAAATTCATCCGCATTGTGATAGGTATCAGAATTTCACTCTTTTTTATTGTCAAATAGTTTTCTATTGGCCAGGTATGGTGTGCATACTTCTGTAATCCCAGCACTCTGGGAGGCTAAGTAGCAGGAAGAACAGAACTGTGAGCCCAACCAGGTGATTTAACAAGATCCTATCTTAAAATTTGAAAAAGAAGAATGTAGCCTAACACAAAGGGATTAAATTTAATCCCTAGCACAATGCACACCCCCCCAAATCCATCATATATACCATATTTTACCCACTTACCCGTTGATTCAAGTTTGGTTGTCTGAATTTTTTTTTAAACTACTGCAAATAATGCTCCTACAAATGAATACTCATAGATCAGTTGTTATACAGATAAAAGTTTTTTCATTTCTCTTGGATAGGTAAATACCTAGGAGTGAAACTGCTAGTTCATAGTTAATTTATGTTTAATTTTTAAAAGAATCTGCCAAACTGTTTTCTAAAGTAGAACATTTCATGTTTCCACTAGCATTATGAGTGTATCTATCCCATATCCTTACCGACACTTGATATTATCTATTATTTTTATAGGCTTTTGCCTATACTTTTTTAAGTAAAAGTACAGCATACTATAGGGACACCTGCATACTCATGTTTATTGTGGCACAATTCGTAATAGCCAAGATATGGAACCACCCAGGAGCCCATCAACAG
>RJWT010042165.1:0-12187 GCA_004365215.1 Cuniculus paca
AAAAGGGTGAAATCACTACAGACCCTGTGGAAATGCAGAAGATCATCAATACCTACTCTCATAGGTTTGATAACACAGAAGAAATGGACAGATTTCTAGAAATATATCAATTACCAAAACTGGATCAAGAGGATGTAAAACTACTGAATAACCCAATTTCAGTTAAGGAAATTCAAAATGTAATTAGAATCTTATCAACCAAGAAAATTCAAGGTGCTGATGGACTCACAGCTGAATTCTACAAGAAATTGAAGGAAGACTTAATGCCAACACTCTTCAAACTCTTTAATGAAATTGAAAGGGAAGCAAGTCTCCTTACTCATTCTTAAAAGCAAATATTACCTTAATACCAAAACCAGAGAAAGACCCAACCAAAAAAGAGAACTACAAGCCAATCTCCCTAATGAACATTGATGCAAAAATCCTCAATAAAATACTGGCAAACAGAATCCAGCAAGTCAACAAGAAGATTATACACCATGACCAGGTGAGATCCATCTCAAGAATGCAAGGATTGTTCAACATACGCAAATCAATAAATGTAATACACCATATCAATAGAGCCAAAGATAAGAAGCACATGGTCATTTCAATAGATGCAGAAAAAGCTTTTGATAAAGTCCAACACCCATTCATGATAAGAACCCTATGGAAAATTGGAATAGATGGTCTTTACCTCAATCTGATAAAAGCCATCTATGACAAACCAACAGTCAGTATCACATTAAATGGTAAAATCTGCAATTTTCACTCTAAAATTGGGAACAAGACAAGGATGTCCATTATCACCACTCCTATTCAATATAGTGCTGGAAACATTACCCAGAGCAACAAGACAAGAGACAGAAATAAAAGGAATAAGGACAGGAAAGTAAGAAGTTAAATTATCATTATTTGCAGATGACATGATACTCTATGTAGAAGACCCTCAAAACTCCATTGAAAGACTTCTGGATGTCATAACCAAATTCACTAATGTAGCACACAGTCAGTACTCAGAAATCAGTAGCATTCCTGTACACAAACAACAAACTCATTGAGAGAGAAATAAGAGAAACCACATCCTTTACAATAGCATCCAAAAAAATAAAATACTTAGGAATCAATCTAACAAAGGAAGCAAAAGATCTATTCAATGAAAATTACAGTACTCTGAAAAAAGAAATTGAAGAGGATCTCAGAAAATGGAAAGACATTCCATGCTCGTGGATAGGAAGAACAAACATTGTGAAAATGGCCGTTTTTCCAAAATTATTATACAGATTTAATGCAATTATCATCAAAATACCATTAGCATACCTCACAAATCTAGAGAAATCATTCTTAAAATTCATCTGGAACCAGAAAAGACCTAGAATAGCAAAGGCAATTCTGGGAAGCAAGGGCAGGACAGGAGACATCACAATCCCAGACTTGAAATTATACTACAAAGCTACTATAATAAAATCAGCATGGTACTGGAAATAAAACAGACCTGAGGATCAATGGAATAGATTAGAAGATACAACCCCAGCTACAAACACACTCAGCCACCTTATCTTTCACAAAGGGGCCAAACATGTTCACTGGATGAAAGGTAGCCTCTTTAATAAGTGGTGCTGGAAAAACTGGTTTTCCATATGCCAGAAACTAAAACTAGACCCAAGTCTATCACCACGCACTAAACTAAAGTAAAAATGGATCAAAGAATTAAATAGTAAAAGAGTTAACACTAAATCTGCTGGAAAACAAAGTAGGTAGAAATCTTGAAGACATAGGGATAGGTGGAGAATTCATGAACAAAGGTCAAACTTCACAGGAAACACTTCCCAGAATCAACAAGTGGGATCTTGTCTTGTTAAAAAGTTTTTGCATGTCAAAAGAAATCTCCAATAATGTGAAAAGAAAACCCACGAATTGGGAAAAAAGTCTTAGTCAACTGTCCTTCAGACAAAGGTCTTGTATCTAGAATATATAAAGAATCTAAAAAAATCAGGCCCTCGAAATTCAAAGACCCAATCCAAAAATGGGAATCTGAGATGAAAACACACTTCTCAGCTGAGCAAATACGAATGGCAAATAAATACATGAAAAAATGTTCAGGATCATTGCTCATTAGAGAAATGCAAATTAAAACAACTCTGAGATTTCATCTCACTCCAGAAAGAATGGCCAGGATCAAGAAAAACACTAATAACAAATGCTGGAGAGGCTGTGGGGAAAAAGGAACTCTTCTCCACTGTTGGTGGGAGTGCAGACTGGTGCAGCCACTGTGGAAATCAGTCTGGAGGTTCCTCAAAAAGCTAGGACTGGAAGTCCCATTTGACCCAGCTATTCTGCTTCTGGGCATATTCCCAGAAGAAGTGAAATCATCTTACCACAGTGGAATATGTCCACCCATGTTTATAGCAGCACAATTTGTAAAAGCCAAATCTTGGAAACAACCCAAATGCCCACCAATTGAGGAAATGGATAAAAAGGATGTGGTACTTTTATACAATGGAGTACTATTCAACTATTAAGAAGGATCACACTGAGGCTTTTATAGGTAAATGGATGCAACTTGAGACCATACTCATAAGTGAAATAAACCAAACTCACATGTGTAAACACTGCATCTTCTCCCTAGTGTAAGAAACTGAAAGACTCAATAAGATACAAAACCCCTGATAAATATAGGGGAAAGGTTCTGAAGTCCAATAATGCTTTTATTCTTTGATTTGATTGGTTTAAGTCTGTTTTCTACTATTTTTTTGCAATATGTGGGAAGATATGAACAGCTTTTTGAAGAAAACAAGGACATTAAGGTAGGCATTGTTGATTTCTTATTGTCTGATTTGAAGGCCTGTAATGCTTTCACTCTTTTGGTTTATCTGGTTTTATATTATTTTGTTTTGTTTGAGTTTGTTGTGTGTGAATGTATGAACAACCCTTTTGAAGAAAACAAGAGACACTGGGGTATCCATTGTTGATCTCCTGTTGTTATGTTTTGAAGACCTGTATTGCTTGCAGTGTTCTGTTCTGAAATGCTATGTTGCGTTTGCCTCTATTCTGTTTTGTTTTGTTTTGTTCTGTTGTCTTTAAAATAAAAAAAACAACTGTATTGCCTCTCAAATTACTGTATTCATTATTATTTATTTTTATAGCAGTTCATTGAATAGATACTTCACAACCTATATTTCCATTCCTTAGGAATGACTTGAGATTTTTCCAATTTTTTCTATGTTCATTAATTATATTTTTAAATTTTCTGCTTTTTTTAAGTAGCGGGGATTGAACCCAGGACACTTGCACTGAGCCACATACCCAGTCCTGTTTAAATTTTTTACTTTAAAAACTTGCCTAGACTGGGCTGACACTTGTGACCCTGCTTCAGCCTCTCAGTGTGGTGGGATTACAGTCCATGGGCCGCTATGCCTAACTTTTATTTTTTGCATTCTTACCAGGGGAGTCCTCCAGGAAGAGCCAATCGTCAGATAGCAAATGATTCCCCTGTGGGTGTAACTTTCACACGCAAAGCAACAAATCCAGAGCCCACTTCCCTGTTACCTCCCTTATTGAGCTGTTAATACTCTCAGCTACTGTCCCAATCACCTTGGGGCCAGGGAGGAGACAAATAGCTTCAGTATTTATGCTCCAAAGTCCTCCGAAATGATACACAGCAAACAATCCTGTCTCCCCTGCTGCCCTGCCTTGTCCATTTCTTCTCAAGAAAACCACAGTAAATGCTCTGATCTGTGTATTCCCATCCTCTGCCTCCTGGTCAGCCCTGATCTTCTGCATGTGCCTGGCATGGTGTGTTCATATCCTGTTTCTGGTGGCCGTGAGGACAAACTTCTTTCATGCATGTCTGTCTTACTGATTACAAACAAGGCAAACTTAATAAAAAATGTTATTTTACACATTCGTGGGAAGGAAAAATTCTCAGAAAAGGGATTTTGCAATCAACAGGTAGTGTGTATTTTATATTTTGATAGATATAGTCAAAACCTAACAGTTCGGCAAAGAGTTTACCAATTTACATGCCACCACTAGTGCCTTTTTCCTGAAGCCTTGCTAACACGTGAATATTAGTTGACTTTCTGATTTAATGCTTTTTAAAAATTATTTTAATTTGCATATTTCAATATGAGCGAGATTTCATATGTCACTGGTTTTTTTTCTCTGTGAACTTTATTTCCTGTCTTTGCCCATTTCAGTTGTATTTTTCTTAATGGTTAGTAGGATCTCTCACTCTCCTTTTTCCTCCACCATTAGTGAGATTCTGTCTCAAAATAAAATTTTAGAAGGACTGGCAGTGTAGCTCAATAGTACAGTGTCCCGGTACTACACACATGCGCATATATATATATATATATATATATATATATATATGCATTTATATATTTATTCTACAAAGTATGATGGAAAAACATGATGTCATTAATTCTGCTCATTTTGAACACACTTATCCCATCATTCTTACCTCTTTCTAAAGCAGCTTTGGAAGACCTTTCTTATGAATGTCTTTAGTTACGTGGCAGTGGTTACCTTGATGTGCCGAATCAATTCAAAATATTTATCTCTCATGGTCACTTTCATTTTGAGTAAGAGCTGGAAGTTGCATGGTGCCAGATTTGGAGAACGAGGTCATCAAGGATGCGCCTTGATGCTGTTAGGAGCCTGCCTCCCCGTTGGAGGGCCCTCGAAGTGGCATTCGCGGGACTTCTATCACACCTTGCAAAGACATTCATAAAAGAGAACTTCCAGAACTGTTCAGACAGTGGCAAGAATGGTAGGAAAAGCATGTCTGAAGTGAGGAAGAGTATTTTGAGGGAGATTAATGGCAGTATTATTGTAACAAATATCGCTTTAAATTTAAACTTTCACTGTAGTTTCAGTCATATTGTGTGTGTTTGTGTGTGTGTGTGTGTGTGTGTGTGTGTGTGTGTGTGTGTAGGGAGGGGGTTAATTATGTAGAAGGAGAAGTTATAAAACAATTATATAAAAGCCTGGAAGAGTTCAATGGAGTTAAATTTTGCTACATTGGTTGCATTATCTAGAAAGTGATAAAGTATTAATGTATATTTGACTGTAATAAGTCAGAGATGAATGTTGTAATCTTTAGAATAACCACAGAAAAAATGGTTGCTTAAAAACATAATTTGAGAATGTAGCTCAGGGGCAGAGCGAGTGTGCTTAGTATACTTGAGGTTTTGGATTCAGTCGTCAATACATACCAGCATGCGTGCATGCGTGTGCAAACACACACACACATACACACAATTGCAACCAAATAAAAGGGAAAGGTAGAGTAATGAAACAACATCTAATCCAAAGGAAGACACACAAGGAGAAGAAAAGGGACATAGGACAGGTAAGATGGAAAATAAATTGCAAGATAGCTGCTTACAAGAGTCCCACAATAAATATAAGCATTTCGAAGTGTTAAAAGTAAAAGTTTGAAAAAAACATACATTACAATCATATTTACAAAATAGGTTTTAAGAAAAGAAGCATGATTAATGTTAGAGGCCCATTTCATACAGATAAAAGAGCAGTCAACCAAGAAGATGTAATTCTAAACTTATGTGTATTTAGTAACACACAAACACTCAGTCTCACTGATACTAAGAACATACAAATCAAATAACAAAGACATACCTTTTAAAGCTACCATATCAAACAATTCAGTTAGTTGATATCAGAGTTTGGGGCAGGCTATAGAAAACAGACTTTAGTGGGAGGACTATAAATTGATATACCCTCTTTACATAGTTTATTTGATTATATTCATTCAAAATTTAAAATGTGCATTATCTTTGAGCCAGAGATTCCATTTCTGGAAATTTAACCCCTTCACCTACGTGCAAAATATGATAAAACATCATATGATGCAGAAAAAGCATTTGGACACATTTAACATCTACTTAAAATAAAAGCTCTTTGTAAAGTAAGAATAGGAATTGTGTTCTCTATTCTAGCATAACCAGTAACCCTAAAACTCTGTGGTTCAGAACGACAAGAAACACTTATTCTCACGTTGTCTCTGGGCAGGAATGTGGAAGCTGCTGAGTCCTCAGTTCTCACTCTGGATCTCTCCCAGGTTCCAACCAGCATTCTAGCTGCAACCCCACTCAGCACTGACTTGGGGGCTCTCTCCCAGCATGGCTCAGGCCCATGGCTGACAAATTGGGGTTGGTCGTTGGCAGGAGCATTATTCTCTGGTCAGTATTATCACACGTGAACCTCTTTACACGGCTGCTTAGAACATCTCTTATGTAATAGCTGGCTTCCCCCAGGGTGAGTGAGTGATCTAAAAGAGATTAAAAAAACCCAGAGAGATCAGGTGGAAACTGAAATGTCTTTGATGACATAATTTTGGAAGTTACACATCATTTCTGTCATATTCTTTTGAACACAGGGTCAGCCAGGATTCGATGTGGGAGAATACAAAGACGTGCTTATAAGGAGGTGAGAATCATTTTAGACTATTTTAAATGCTGGTTTCCACAAAAGGGAATTTCCTTTATCTTAGAATGTATGACTACAAAAGTCCTATACCAAGCATCATAGTGAAATTCTGATAATTTCCCGTGGAATTGAGGTTGAGACATGCTTGCTGAAGTCATTTCTATTCCATACTGCATGAAGACTCATCCAAAGAAGGAAGAGAAGGACGAGAAGAAGAGGAGGAGGAGCAAAAGGAAGAGAAAGAGAAGTAAGAGGTACTAGGACTGGTTAGACTGAATGAAAAAAGTTACTATTCACAGATGGCATGATAGTGTGCAGAAATTCCAAAATAATCTATAGATGTACATTTAAATTGAATGAGTAAATTAAGATACACGATCCATATATGAAAACTAATAGTATTTCTACCAACAATAAAAAATTGGAACAATTATTGAAATCACCATTTAGAATAACATAAAAACCAACTACTTAGGCGAAAATCTAATGTAACAGAAGACAGCTACACGAAAAACTAAATAACATTATTGAGAGACATTAAAGAAAAAATTTAAATGAAGGAAGACTCAATATTGTAAAGATGGTGGCCCTCCCCAAATTGATATTTAGATTCAATACAATCCCTGTAGGTTTTAGTCTGAGAGAATCAACAAGCTGATTATAAAGTTTACATAGAAATGCAAAAGAACAAGAAGAGTTAATCTTGAAAAACAAAGAAGTTGGAAGACTTCTATTAATACCATGACTTTATTTAGCTTCACAATTAATACAGCATGTATTTGGTTCAAGGATAAATCAACAGACCAAACAAAAGAACTAGTATTTTCAAAACACAAAGAGCCACACCCATAAGGACACTAAATTTATGACCGTGAAACACTACAGAACAACAGCCTTTTACATAAATGACAGTCCGCTGGCTATCCATCTAGAAAAAATGAAGGTTGACCCTTTTCTCATTTGTACATAAAAACCTACTTCAAGTGGGCTGCATTTTTAAATGGAACTGGCAATTCAATATGTTTTCTGGAACAGAGCAGAATATCTTCATGACCTTGCTTAAAACAATTGCTTAAATAGGATACAAACCAAATGCTAATCATTAGTTATATTCCTCACAGATCTCTTTATGGAGGGAAGGGTGACTAATATTGTGGGAGAAAATATTTGCAATATATGTAACTGATAAATGACACCTATTCAGAATATACAAATTATGATTTACAAATCAGAAGAGACAAATAACTCAGCACACAAATGAGCAAAAAACTTGAAGACACTTTATTAAAGAGAGTACCCAAGTAGCACAAATACATCACCACAAATACGTGTGGGAAACGTGTGCAGCCTTGTTAATTATTTTTAGCCATGATGTTTCCCCCATTGCTCTGGTGGCGGTCATCTGGGTATGCTCACTTGTGGCAGTGTGTCAAGATGTGTATTTATAACTTGGGCACTTTTTTGTGTACAGAAAAACAATCAAAACATTTTAAAAATTCTTTTTTTACATGGGCTTCAATCATTTCTAACGTTAGGAGTGCAAATGAGCAAACCTTATTGTGAGAGAGGCCTTGTGCAATCCTTCCAGGTGTCCTGGAATACCTGTCCCACTTAAGATACAAGTAGCAAGGCTAGAAGTCTCATTTCCTCGTCTTGTTATGCTCTGACTGCTTTCATGGAAATGCACTGCTTTCCATGTGCCAGAAATCCTCTGCATTCCCAGGAGAGCTTTACCCCACAGGAACTCGCAGGAAGCTCATCTGGCCCCATTTTAACAGCCTTAATCCTATAGCTTGAGCAGTGCCACAGGAAGACTTTGTTTAGTTCAAGAAGCATCAGGTGGATTTCATTTTTTTAGGCTTTGTTGCTTTGGGCTCTATTTCTTCATGCCACAGTAGTGGTTCTGATTTTTTTTTTTTGAGTATTGGACATAGTGGAAAACCTGATTGGATCTTTGGATCCTTTCCAAAGGGGATGGGAGAAGGGGGAGCCTAGGTACTTTCGAAACAAAATTTTGCCTGTGGTTTGGAAAATGGGGAAGGGGGTAGATGCCAGGGAGTTAAAATGGCAGGATTAATGTAATTGATTTTTCTGCAAATCAGAGGGCCTCCTTGGGATTACCTATTTAAAGATCCTGTATGACTTTTTAAAGAAGTCTTTTGGATAGTAAATGAAGCAGTTATTAATGAAGCTAGGCAACACAATACAGGTTTTGGAAGTAATATAAGGGACAAAAATCTATCATCTAAATGCACATGGAATTCTGTAGGTATGTCCTTCCTAAAGCTGCGAAGAAAAGGGAAAATTGCTACTTATGGGTGTGGGAAAGGTTTTCCTGTTAATCAAACACTGAAACAAAGAGGCACTGTGACACCCCAGGGCTTTATTTCTATGTATTGGTCTCTCTAAGATTGGCGGAGTCTCACTTTTTAATAGGAAGTGGCCTTCAACTCAGAACATCCTGTTGTAATGAGCCCATTCCAAGCTAGCTCGTAGAGGATCGGTGCTCCCTTGTGTAGTACGTACTGGGCTGATGAATTAACTACGTCCTTGCTGACAAAGCATAAAATAAGGATGGAATCATTTGCAAGGCAAGTTTAATTTAAGGACCAGACTGTTTAAAAAAAATATGCTGTATACCTAAAGAGGAGTTTTAGAACAGGACAATAACTTTAAAATTAATCAAACTAATAATTCAATATTGCTGTGTATCTTCCCTTGCCCAGTCTGTTCTGAGTATTTGATACATAAGAGCTTAATTTTAGACAATGAATAAAGAGCCTACTTCTAATGTTTTGAGGTACTACCTTAATAAAATGCCTGATAAGAGTATGGAGCTAGCTAGCAGACTCTGACACTGGTGAGAAAGTTGGGTACAGAATATTTGCTTTCTAGTAGCATCAGTAATTGTGAGCAGATTCGCCACCCAAGGCAAAGTTAAGGATGCATTCGGACAATGAAGACACTAGTCCAGTGGCTCACATGAGCTGTTTCCAGTTCATTTATTCTTTTTCCATTACTTTCATCATCAGGACAATTTTTGATGTTCGTGCATAGTTTAAAAATTTAGAATCTCAGCCAGGTGTGGTGGTGCACTCCTGTAATCCAGTCCTCAGTAGGCTGAGGCAGGAGGATTGCTGTGAGTTCAAGCATAAACTACATAAGGAGACCCTGTCACAAAAATCAATGAAACACACAAACAAAAATCTAGAATCCTGGGTTGGAGGTATATGTAGTTCAGTGGTAAAGGTCTTGCCTAATATGTGCAAGGCATCGGGTTTCATCCTTAGCACTAAAAAAATAAAAAATAAGAAGTTCAGAGTCGTGAAATCCAGTGATGACATGCTTCTAAACTTAGTTCAGGCTTGACAACATTTGAAGAAAAGATTACTTTTTGAAAACTGATTCTGAGAATTTGTCATAAATTCTTAACATCTGAGATAGGCAGCTGATACAGTCCTTATTCTTATGTGCATTTTGTGATCTGAATAATAGACTTCGCATCAGGTCTTAGCTGCATAAGCAGTCACTGGCAAAGATTATGAAAATCACTGGCAATAACAACCAGACAAAAATCTTTTCACATCAAAAGCAAACCAAAAATCCATCAGAATCACTGCAAATCTGCAGCAATACCACACACGTAGCTTTCACTTTCAGAGAGAAATCAAAATTTTTCCATACCAGTAAATAATACAGCGGGCTATATATAAATTTAGATATATTAGAAATACAAGTCACTTTTAGCAACTTACTGGAGTTAAAAAGTTATATTCTCTTTGCCTACATAAGGGAGTTAAAAAAAAAAGCCCCTTAACATAGCATTGATTTTTAAAGCATTTCAACTTGAGCATTAACTATGCTGCTGTCTGTACTGTAGAAACCAAACCCAAGTGCTCAGAATAGGTATTTTCTTTTTTCACTCACTTAGGCCCCGTGCAAATACATTTCTCCCTTTTTCATACGAGGCATTTAGCGTACTGTGGAGGTCATAAGAGCAAAGACAGGAAAATTCATAGTCCAGAACTTTCTTTTGTAAGACTACAGATGGAGTCTGATGAAAATATGCATTCATGGAGGTCATAAAAGGAAACTGCAAAATGGAGCTAAGGTTTGTGTGAGGCAGGAGGAGACAGAGGGCTCCAGGCAAAAGTATGGTGTTGTGGGGCTGGGGCTGTGATTTCCTAGAGGATCGAGTGCTCGGCATGGGTGAGGCTCTGAGTTCCAACCTCAACATCCCCTCTTTCCAACCACATGCCATCCCAGTTCATTACCAGTGTGACCTTGAGCAGGTCAGTTAATCTTTTCAAAATGCTTCCTCATCTGTGAAACTAAGATGTTTATAATGTGTGCAATACTAATGTTAAATTAAGATTTACAAGAAGGCCATTGGTTTGTATTTAGCTCCTCCTATGCTGGGCCCCAATAGACCAAATTAAAATGGAGTCACTCATGCTAACCCAACAAAAAACTAAGTGGTTTGTTTAACCTCGGGAGACATCAGGAAGGTGTAAGAGATAATAGCTAAATCCTTAAAAGGCCAGGTTTAGTCAGCAGGAGAAGGAAGTCCCCACTGTTTTAACTTTGTAGAGAATGTACCTGAGTCACCAAACGATTCTCTTCTTGTTCTCCGTTCCTGCTGTCTTCAGCCCTTTGCTGTCTATAAAGTCAGCCTCTTTTCAGCTCATTAGAGCACCTTTTCTAAATTTTTAGAGGAAAGCCTATTACTTAATTAAATTTGTCATGATTTTGTCTTTTGACCTTAACAAACGATAAACAAATGAAAGAATGTCTGTGAAAATGTTTCCTACCCCAAACTGCTGCATAAACAATAGTACTATGGATTTTTATTATTTAGTCGTGGTAGGAAATGGAAGAAAAGTGGAAATCTCCACATGTTTTCACAGTCTCTTTCTCCCCTTCCCCGCCTGTGTTTTTAATATACAAACCAAAGCAATTAAATAAAATAACATGTTTTGTAAAATTTTTAAGTAATTAATAGTAGTCATTTTATGAGTAGAGTAATTAGGTTTTAGGACGAGGTGTCTGTTAAAACCATAAATAAAAATGCCCATTTATATGCAAATGAGTATATAATAACCCTAAAGTTACCTTCAGCTTTTTAGGAGTTTTTTTCTTCTCCCACTCAGTTTGTTTTCCTCAGTGAATGCTGCATCTCATCAAGCTCCAAGCTTCTTCAGGTAATGGCTCTTATTCTGGTACTGGGAGTCAGCACTGATTTCCAGAGAAGTCTTGATCCTAGCCACTTCGGAGGAATTAATCACCCAAGCATGTCTTCCATTTTCAGTTCCCTTTAGCTTGTACTTTTGGATGAATCATTCACTTAACTTTAAACCGATGAAAGTTGGCTGAAGAATCTTTTTGTCATGTTTATGGAACACGTAGCTGAGTGTTCTTAGAAACTCTATGCTGTGCTCTTGCCTAGGTGCCTGGGAACTGGTGCTTAAAAGAAGTTCTTTCCTCAAGGTCTGACCGTTTTCATACATCTGGAGGGATAGTGACATTTACAAATTGTTTATTGCCCTAGACTACATATAACAATTACATATTTTTGTCTAACACCCAAGAGAGCTGGAAAGCTAGAGGAATTTGTAGGTATTGTAGTTTGGCATTGGCATGCTAATGGGCCAGTTCACGAAAACCAAAAGCCAAGAACAAAAAATGAAAAAAAGCCTGATTTGTAGCATGCGCTGATTTTCCAAGGAGTGAATACTCTTGCCATTGCCAATCTTGA
>RJWT010042166.1:0-12183 GCA_004365215.1 Cuniculus paca
AAAAAAAAAAACCCTAAGTGATAAGCATATATTGGCTTTAGTTCACAAGAGAGGAAAAAAGGTTCAGAGAGTTAAAAATTTAACCAAGGCCACATAGTAAGACTTGACTCATACTTTTCCTAGTTTTAAAGGCTGTGAGCTGAGTGAATCTATACTGAAAAAATAAGAATTTTTTCTTGTACTACCATTAGTTTCAAATGGTTAAAGAATGTCTCCCATAGATCCACCTCCACCTCTCAGCCCCGCCACAAGAAGGCACTTCCTGAGGGCAGCCAGCACAGGCAGAGAGAACTAGCAGATCCACCTTCGTCTGCCAGCCACTGGCAGTAGAAGGCTTGCTTCCTGTGGGCAACCAGTGGGAGCAGGGACACACAGCCAGGTAAACCCTATGCACCCACAGGCCTCCATTGGAAGCCCTTGCTTCCTCAGGGCAGCCATCACCCACCAGGAGAATCAGATAAACACACCCCCTGTGTGCCTGACACCATCATGGGAGTCCCAGTGTAGACACACAGGCTGAAAGAAGCAGCCCCACCACCACACACCCTGGCCATTGGGGAACCCCAGTGTAGCTGTACAGGTCTGGAGAAACCCACCTCATGCCTTGTTACCTCCCTGTAAATCTGAGGTCACAGGAACCTAGATGCCTGTCCTATTCCCCTACACCTCAGAGGGGCAGCCAATGTGGGAAGTGTCTGGGACCCAACAACAAGCTCATTGGGAGGAACCCAGGAGAATGACAAGAGGAAGGAGCAAAAGGCAGTCTCAGACCTCCAGCCCACACAGAACAAGTCTGGGGGATACAGTCATGGAAGAAAATGAAAGTCATACATCTAAAATCTCCAAGAGGATAACAATTGAAGTAAAGAAATAACTTCATGAGGCTGTAAAAGTAATTAAATCAGAAATAATGTCTCAGGTAAAAGAAGAAATCACAAATATGATAAATGAATTGCTCAGCATATATAAAGAAGATATAGATAAAAAAAGAGGAACATAAGAAAATGATGGAAACCTTGAATGAACAATATAGAAAGGAATTACAGTGCATGAAACTGATTCAAAAAGATATCCAGGAAATTAAAAAGTCAAACAAAAGCTGGCAAAACTGCTTGAAAGAGACTGAAGATAGACTTTCAGACTGTGAAGACAGGATTGCAGCTAGTGATCACGCAAGGAAAGATTTTTTTAAAATAACAAGGCATCAGGAAATAATGGTTCAATGGCTGCAAGATGATACAAAGAGAAATAGTTTAAGAGTGATAGGTATCACTGAAGAAGCAGGGGTCAACACAAATGAAATAAAAAGGCTATTTACAGAAGCAATAGCAGAAAACTTGCCAAACGCAAGAAAAGGATCTGGCATACAGATAAGTGAGGCACACAGCACTCCAACTAGCCATAACCAAAATAAATCTACACCCAGATATATAATAATCAAGATACCAGAAATTCAGCACAAGAACAGAATATTAAACGCTGTTAGAGAAAAGAAACAGATCACCTATAAAGGAAAACCAATCAGAATCATGGCAGACTTATCAATACAAACCAGCAAGTGAAGAAGTGTGTGAAGTGTTTCAAATCCTGAAAGAAAACAACTTCCAACCCAGATTGATGTACCCTGCAAAACTATCTTTCAAAATTGATGGAAAAATAAGATACTTATACTTATGATAAAGAACAGCTGAAGGAATTCATAACCACCAAACCAACCCCACAGAGAGTGCTGAAGGATACTCTAGAGAGACAAAGATGACCATGGTTCCAGAAACAGCAGCAGAGGAGAATCATCAAACAGGACAGGCAATTGAATGAAGAGGAAAAGCAGAGGACCAACAACAGAAGGATAACATGGCAGAGATGAACCAATGTTTGCTGGTTATAACTATTAATGTAGATGGCCTCAATTCAGCAATAAAAAGAAACTCAGGGAGAGTGGATCAAGAAACAAGATCCATCAATATATTGTATATGAGAAACACATTTAACTTGAAAGGAAATTCATAGACTGAAAATCAAAGGAAAGAAAACAATTGTTCCATGCAACAGGAGACCAGAAAAAAGCAAGGGTAATTTGCCCATCAACTGCAGAATGGATAAGAAAGATGTGGTATTTTCATACAATGAAAAGCTACCCATCTATAAAGTAGGATAATCTCAAGGCTTTTGTAGGTAAATGGATGCAACTGGAGATCATGTTAATGGGTGAAACAGTTTGAACTCATATAGGTGAACACTAGCATAAAAAACAGGAGGTAGTGGGATCCAAAAACACAATCGATATTATAAAAGTGATAGGGGAGGAAACACCTAGGAGAAGGTGGTAACCAATGTTAATTTCTTATTGTCTTGTCTTGAATTCTTGTAATGTTTTCACAATTTTGGTAGGTTTGGTTCCATTCTGTCTTGTTTTGTTAGATTTTACTGTGTCTGATAGCATGGGCGGCTATTTTGAATGTAATGGGATGTATTATGGCAACCATGGTTGGTTTCCTATTATCCTGTTTTGAAATCCTATAATGCTTTTATTCTTTTAATTGGTTTTATTCTGTTTTGTTTTGTTTGATTTTATTATGTGTGATGGTATAAACAGGTATCTTGAAGAAAAAGAGACATTATAGGGACCATTGTTCATTTCCTGTTATCTGGTTTTGAAGTCCTGTAATGCTTTCATTCTTTTGTTTTGATTGGTTTTAATCTGCTTTCTATTATTTGATTTCATTGTGTATGAAGGTATGGACAGCTATTTTGAAGAGAACAAGGGACACTATGGAAGCCATTGTTGAATTCCCATTGTCTTGTTTTGAAGTTCCATAATGCTTTTATTCTTTTGTTTTGACTGGTTTTATACTATTTTGTTTTGTTTGGCTGTATTGTGTGTGAAGGTATGGACAACTATTTCAAAGAAAACAAGAGACATTATGGTAGCTATTGTTGATTTCCTGTTGTCTTGTTGTGAAGTTCTGTGTTGCTTGCATTGTTCTGTTCTAATTTGTTTTGTATTGTTTAATTCTCTTTAAAATAAAAAAAGAATGTCTCCCATAACAGGAGTTAGAATTTCTATGTAAATACTCTGGACTTCCAGCCCACATATAGGGGTCACTATTTACATTTTCTTCTTTTTTTTAAGAACAGTCCTCTTAAAATGTAATAAATGATTGCTAGTTCACACTATATGGTGTTACTGGCAACTAGAGGCTAGTGGTCAGGTACACTACTAAATAACCTACAAAGAACAAGATATTCCCTTACAGCAAAGAATTTTGTGGCCCCAAATATCAATAGGTTCTATACAAAAAAATTCAGAATTTACCTAATAAAGCTTTAAAATCTTTGAAAGGATCAAGCTATTTCTAGTTCACTACATCCCACAATGAAGCTTAAAAATATTTAAGTAAAATCTCTGAGATAAAAAATATACTAGAGGATTAATAACAGATTAGTCATCACAGAAGAAAACATCAGTGAACTTGAAGACATTCATCATGGATAGAAGATAGCCATAATAATACAAGAGCAAAAAGAAACCTTAAAATAATAGTAACAAAAAGGAAGTGTATCAGTGAGCTGCGAGACAATTTCAAGTTGTCCATGCTATGCATTTAATTGCAGTCTGAAAGTAAAGGGATGGAACAAATACATCAAGAAATAATTATCTACAAAACAACAGCACAAGGAAGATTTTTAGGGTGATGGAATGATTTTGTATTTTGACTAAAGTGAGGTGGTGGTTTACATGAATGCTATACATGTGTTTAAATTCAAAGAATACATACAAAAAAGTTAATTTTATTTTGTGAAATATATGCTTATGACCAAAAGTTGTACCAATTTCATAGGAGTAGTACATGCACATATTTAAGCACCAAAAAAACCCAAAATAAACTGCTCAAGACAAGTGACAAAATCATAAAAGCAGCTAGAAGTAAAAAACGTTCCAAAGGAAGGGAAAACTGACAATGGACTTCTTGTCAGAAACAATGCAGACCAGCAGATCATGAAGTAACATGTTCAAGTATCAAAAGATAAATAAGCAAAGAAAGAATGAAGACGATGACACAGAATTTCAAAACAAAGTAACAGGAGATTGGCAGTGCTTAATGTATTGCATAATGTTATCGTCAGAATAGTTGTTCATATTACAAGATATAGGCTTGACAAAAATGATCAAACAATGAAAAGACGAACTTTCTTTTTGATGAACAGAGATTAAAAGTATAATTATCTACCTTGTGTGTGTCCATATACATGTGTGTGTGTTTTTTCCCTTCTTTCTTTTCTTCTTTCCTTCATCTCAGTTGTTCTTTCTTTCTGAGCAGTTTCTTTCCCTTTCACTCTCACAATATCTATTGTATATTTTAGATTTTATTTACTCTTTCAGCTTTTCACACTAGGGAGACAATATGATATATACACGTGATTTATTTCACTTATGAGAATAGTCTCAAGTTGCATCTATTTAAATATAAAAACCTCGAGTTTATTCTTCTTTGTGGCTGAGTTGAATATAAAGCTCCAAGGATTTTGTTGTTGAATATGACAGAAGGAATAGAGAAAACTACTTCTGTTTCATTTTCCCAGATGTGGAAATTCATTTTTGTGAAAGATGTTAAAGAAGGATAAACTTGAGGCTTTTATAGGAAAATGGACACAACTTGAGGTCATACTTATTAGTAAAATAAATCAGTCTCACATGTGTAAACATCATATCATCTCCCTGGTGTGAGAAAGTGAAAGAGTAAATAAGGTCTAAAAATGTACAATAGATACTGTGAAATGGGAATAAATTGTTCAAAAGGAAAAAGGAACTAGGATGGGGGAAAGGGGAAAGAAAGGAAGGGAAAAGGGGGAAAATGCAAGTTAATTATACTACTAGTATCTGTTGGTTCATTGAAAAGAAAGGTTTGTGCTAATATTGATTGGAAAAATTTTTATGACCATGTCTTGTACTCTAAGAAACTACTTTAAAGATAACAATATGTAATGTATTAACTACTATTATTCTACTGTTCTGTTATGAAATTTTTTTCCATAAAATAAAAAGAAAAGAAAATTGGCTCTTGAAGGGCAAAAGAGATCTTGGATATTACAATGGTTTATGGCCCCCTAAAGGGTCACAATAAAAAAAAAAGACTCTCAAAGGTACACAGAAAAAGAGAAAACAGGGATCTCAGGACCCCAGCAAGCCACGGTGGTGCTTTCTCTAGTTTTCTTTGTGCCTCAAATATTCCAAACTTGGAGCTGAAGAAGTCCACAACCTGGAAACACCAACAAATGTGCAGAATAAAGCCCCACAGAAAGCCTGCCTGTTCTATCCAACCAAAGGAAGAAGAAGGGGCAGCGTAGTATGACAGACAACTTCAGAAATAATTGTTCTACACCATCTCTTGTGTGTATCTATGCAGTCCCCCAAATACTACGATACCTTTAAAAGCCTTTGAGCACACTTTTAATAACCTTTCTGGCTGAGAAAACACTGCTCCTCCCAATTCTCAGGGACAGGGAATGGCTCAGCCAGGAATGTACCTTTGCTCTGCAAACTTAACAGTCCAGAACTATGCTCCCTTTTATCTGGACTGTACACCCCAGGGGACAATATTACTCTTCATTAATCAGCCCATGCCCTGTTCCCAGGCAACAAAGGATCACCCCTGTAGCTTAGAGCCCACTAAAACTATTCAAAGGAGCTAGTGCCAATGATTAACCCTGCCCTGCTGCTTTGCCTTGCCTGTGGAAACCTTGAGAAATGCTCTGCCCTAATACTGTCCTCTCATTTCTGTCTTCTACTTCTTGACCACTCTGGTGTCTTTCCCACATGGTGCTAGGTAGCATGCCATGCCTCCTGTCTCCAGGACTTATAAATACACTAAAATACAGTTTTTAAGTCTCTCCTGTGCCTCCACCCGAAGCTGTTCCTGACTGACCACTATGTGAAGAACAGCCACATTCTGCAGAGCAGCTATGACTCCACCTCTACCCACACCTGCAGACGCCAAGTGGAGACCCAGACTTCATTTGCCAGACTCGAAGGAACCCACCCCACCCTCGGGACAGAGCCATGGGAGATGGAGTAGGAGCCGGAACCTTCCTCACAGTGGGTGTAAGTCCCCCCAGCCCCATGCGGTTGAAGCTATGTGGAGCTGGCACGTCTGTCCTCACCCAGTAATGCAGAGGCGTCCCCTCTAACCCCATCCCTCAGCATCACAGTCAGGGCTTGCCGTGTGGTAACAAAGCTACTCCCACTGCAGCGTCAGTGGGGACCCCGCAGAGCTGCAACGTCCACTCTCACCCCACAGCAACAAGGCACCAAGCGCCACTTTGAGCCAACAGAGGCTGAATGGAGAACCTGGGCTTCTACCTCAGCCTAACCTCACTTCCTCGGCCTGAGCAGTGTCAGAAAAGCTGGCTAACACAGAGGTGAGATGAGACCCAGTGTCCCATGATATCATGCGCAGACACCCAGGTTTCAAATGAAAACTCCTTCACTACACCAAGAACCCAAAACTCCTCAAACAAAAATTGTAACACTCTGACCTGGTTTTAAGTAGAAAAAATATTTAAAACAATTACAATTTAAGAAGGAGCAATTGGACAAAAAGAGATAATACCTCTAAACTTCCCTCAAATTGATAAAATGACAATACCAGTAGACTGATAAAGTATGTATTTAGAGTGTAATACCTAGAACAACACAAAGAGACACACTCAAATACACCAAATAAATGAAAATGGAAATCTAAAACATATTCAAGTAATTCACAGGAAGCAGAAACAAAAAAAAACAAAGAAAAGAAAAGAAAAGAAAAGAAAAGAAAAGAAAAGAAAAGAAAAGAAAAGAGAGCAAACAAAAAGCAGAACATAAAATGGCACACTAAGCCTGGGTACATCAATAATCTTAACTCTAATGTTCTAAATACACCAATTAAAGGACACAGTTAGTGGTGCGTGGTGTGCACACCTGTAATTCCTGCTGAGCTGGAAGGATCACAAATTTGAGTCTGTCCTGGACAACTTAGCAAGACCCTGTTTCAAAAAGAAAAGTGAAAAATAGACTGGAGATATAGCTCAGTGCAATGGGCCTGTATTCAATTCCCAGTAACAAACAAATGAATGATACAGACTGACAAAATGGATTTAAAAACATGATCTGACCATATGCTGTTTATAACAAACCAAATTGAAATGTAAAGCTACAGGCAGGTTGAAAGTAAAAGGGTGAAAAGGATACATTATGCAATAGTTACTCAAAAAATGTCTATGTTAATGTCTGATAAAATTAGACTGCAGACCAAAGGTTCTGGGTTCAATCTCCAATACTGAATGGATGAATGAATGACACACATGGACAAAATAGGCAGAGAGACCAACATTGCATATTTAATGTAATTAATGCATTGCATATTTAAGGGTCAATCCATTAAGAAAACAGCAATCCTACAAGATGTGGTAGCACATGCCTGTAATTCCAATTGGGAGACTGAGGCAGGAGGATCACTGCAAGTTTGAGGCCAGCCTGAACAGTGCAGTGAAACCTTGTCTCAAAAACACTGCTGTATTCAGGGGTTGCAGGGACAAAGATTACAACCAGGACACAGAATTTATAATATTATTTATGATAGTTACCCAGTGTTAAACACAAAAAGGTGCAGGAAATCTGTCCACAACACCAAAGCCTGTTCTGGGAAGGCCCACAAGGCCAGTAGTGGAAGCTAGAAAGTCTATGCCAGCAGGATGAAGGATCTGTGCTAGTAGGCTGAGGGTTCTATAGTGGAGCCAAAGAGCGACGCTCAAATAAGGACCAGGGCTCCCCAAAAAGTATCACAGCCATCCTCAGCGACGATGAGGTCCCTCACTCTTCTGACGATAACAGTCGAGTACATGCCAGGAAGCCAGTGTGAGAACTTCTGGAGTTTAAACAGCAACCATCTTCCTCTCCAGAGCCAGGAAGGGATGCTCAATGTAAGGACGAGAGCTCTTTAAAGTGAACCATAGCCACTCTCAGCGACAAGGTTCCGAGCTCCTCCGATGGTAATCACCAAATTCATATTCGGAGAGCCAGCCTGACAAGCTCCTCTAGAAGAACCAATGGCTCCAAACAGCAGCACGTAGGAAAACCCACAACACCACTGCTCTTCCTCTCCACATCTCTTTTTATGCTGGTCACTTTCCTCAGGTGGGCTGTCTACACTTAGCACCATGCTGATTTAATTCAACTGGTGTTAAGTTGACCATCAGTTTTGAATCCATAACAAAGACCAAAAAGAATGTTTTTCCCTTGACACTTATTCTTTGATCCTTGATCATTTAGACATCTTCAGTTTCCAGTTATTTGAATATTTTATCTTTCTCTTACTGTTTAGTTTTGATTCCATTGTGATGAAAGAAGACAAATTTTTGATGCCTCTAGAACAAATGTGTATTCTTCCCTTGGTGGATGGAGTGTTCTATAATGTTGAATAATCAAATCTATGGTGATTTGATTTGGTAGCTGAGAATATTGTTGAGTTTTTTCAATATATTGTATGATTTTCTGTTGAATTATTCATTGACAGAAAGATGTTGAGGTTTTCATCTCTAAATGCAGGTGATCCTTTGTTACTTCTCAGTTTTGAGTTTGATTCATGTTATTTTTCAACTTTGTTGTTTGGTGCAAACACATTTCAGATTGATATATCTCTTTTCTTTTCCTTTCTTTTCTTTTCTTATCTTTTCTTTTCTCTTTTCTCTTTTCTCTTATGGTGGTGCTAAGGATTAAACTCAGGGGCTTCACAAGATAGGCAAGTGTTCTGCCACTGAGCAGGGTTTCATTACACAGTTCAGTCTGGCCTTGAACTTGCAGCAATCCTCCTGCCTCAGCCTCCTGAGTGCTGGGATTACACATTTGTGCCACCACACCTGTTTACTCAAGGAAAATTTTGAAATACACTGACTTGAGTAAAAATAAAATTTGGGGACACAAAACAGTGCTGAAAGGGAAATTTATAATAATTACCGGTATCAGGAATGAAACTGTAGATATTATTAGTACAGGCCCTGAAAACATTGAAAAGATAATAAATACTACAGATACTTTACACACATAACATTACAAGAAATGGACCAATTTCTCAAAAAAGCAAACTATCACAACTCATCCAATATAATATAAATAAACCATTCAGGGCCTCGTGTAAACCACTTAGCGACCTCCCCCAACAAACGAAACCCAATAGAATTATTTCAGTTTTCCATTTTTGAACTGTCAACTATGCTTGGCTTGCTGTGCTTTCATACGCCCCAGTGAAGGCCCTGATTCACTCTCTCCATTCTTGTCTTCTGCCACATGAACTACACCACTTGTTTCTCCTTGGTTCTCCCTGGCATGGGCAACCTCCTCTCTGAGACCTAGAAGTGGGTAAGTGTCTTCCCTCCAAGCCTCATTCTTGTCCCCTCCTAGGCTTACAAACTCTTTCTCATCCTATCTCCAACATCTACACTGGTAGAACACTGCAGGTTTGATGGACTGGTGTAGTGAGAAAACAGGAGAGAAGCCGAGTGTCTCTCTCATCTTAAGGAGTTGATGACCAAAACTGCACCCTCAAAAGGACTCCACAAATAGGGAGATTCAAGGGGTGAAGGCCCTGAGGAGCCTTGTCCAGCAGGGTCTGAGACTCTCTGACCTAGGGGTGGATGTTGGCCAGTGGTACTGGCAGGAATCGGCCCCCTGGGAGTAACAATGAAGGACTGTCATTAGGAGAAGATAGTTATGCTTCTAACTCTGGAGATATGACTATGACCCAGGCATCTCTCCTCAATATTTTAGATGTCATTACCATTAGTACACTATTTCTTTTTTACCACATAAAAATGAAGTAGATTTCTCACAATCAATTAGTGTCAAAGGGTAGGTTCTTCACAGTGCTGCAAGTGGGTGGAAGGATATCCTGGGGAAATGGACTCAGCCCTAAATAATGATGAAGGAGCTGGATGCAGATCCTGGTGGTAGAAGCCCCTGGGTGCTGTAGGAAGATGTTGGAGAATGTGGGATTTAGCACATCTCTGGACATGAGAAATGGGAAGTTGTCGATAAAAGATGGCTGGCTCCATGGTCTTCAGACAAGAAATATGCCTTGGGTCAAGACAGGATACTCCTATATGTAAAGACAACAGTACAGGTAAGCCACGGGGAAATCTCCCATGTGCCAAGACAAAAGACACACCACAGAAACTCATGACATTCCATGCCAGTTCCAGAGAGCCTACTTTTAAGTATGCCAGTTCCTTCAATGTTACTCCAATCCTGTTGGTTACCTGACATCAACACCTCCTTTACAAACTAAGGACTGAGACACAAGTTGAATAATAGCTTTAATATCATAGACTCTTTACCTATGTTCCTTGTGAACCTATGATGAATACAAATATTAGTTTGTGAGTTTTTTACAATATTGAAGAGACCTGATCTCATTCATTGGGGAAAATGCTAAATTGACTATGGAATATGGAGTTTGGAGAATAAGGTTATATTAACATAGAATGTTCCCCAAAACACATTTTCAAGTGTACAACAAACTAAAGATACAATAAAAATGCCTGTAGTAATTTTTTTACACAACAACAAACCCCTCAGAATTACTGTTTTACTATGGAATGTACCTGTTTCAAAGGATGGAAGAGTAAATTGATGGAAATTAATAGAACAGGTGAGTTCTATTAATAGAATATATTAATATACATGAAGCTGTCTTTGGGGCAGAGGGAAAGAGTCATAGATATTGACCTGTGTCACAGAGGGGTTGGAGGAATACACTCAGAAAAATGTATGTAAGTATTTTTTAATATAATAAAATTGAATTTTAAGAATTTCCTTTAAATGACATCATGTATTGATTGACACTCTTATCTATCATTAGGGTGTGAAAATTTGATGATTATGAAATATGAACATAAATCATTCTCAGGGAATGCTAATGGAGAATTTTTTAAGTAATTTTAAACAGGCAGCCTGCAATCTCAGCACTCAGGAGTCAGAAGTAGGAGGACCATCGTGAGTTTGAGGCCAGCCTAGACTACATAGTTAAGACCAAGGCCAGCCTGCTCTACAAAATGAGAACCTGTCTGAAAAAACCAAACCAAACCAAGCCAAAATTAAACAGGACAGTGTTCCTTAATTTAGCTCTATGAAACTTTACAAAAGAAAACACATGGTATCTGGGCATGGTCTAGGGCTACAAAAGAAAACACATGGTACCTGGGTGTGGTCTAGGGCTACATTACATTGTTCATGGTGACTGGAAACTGAGAGGTGCTAAGTCATAGTCCAGACTTTTCAAATATGGATCTGGATATTTTCAGTGTAGGAAAGGAAGAGCTGAGTCAGCTAACAGCAAGGAAGTGAGCCTGAAGCCCCTTATCCCCACTAGAACCCAGGTCTGACTGGGAACTAGGGGATAAATTCCTGCTCTGAGTGTGCTTGGCCTGCACGGTGGACATCCACTATTGCAAGGCTGATTAAAGCCTCCCTTTCACTGATCTTCTTGCTTCTGAGTCCATTCTTTGGATCTGGGAAGATGAACGCATATCTCACAAATTGGTGGCTCACCCAGGATATCTGTACCCACAAAGACTGGGTCTGGATCGGGAAGGAGGCATGTCCCACCTCATTTTCACATGGCCCACTTGGTCATGTTTTCCTTTTCTTGGCAGACACCATTAGATACCCAATACTATTGTTCTGAAGACAATGAAACTGACACAGAAGGAGATAAAACAGGCACCACTGAGACAACCAGGCAACCTCGTGCATGAGCCAAGGTATGAAAATTGAACTGTAAGTACTGCATTGGTGGTTTAGGCATTTTTGTTTATGTGTGACTGAGTGGTGTGCAAGAAACCTCCATTGCAGAGGGGTGGGGGGCAGCTAGTGCAAGGAGTACACAAGAAATTTCCAGCATGGTTGAGTATACAGGGTATGCAAGAAACCTTCAGCAGAGAGTTGAGTATACAGGGAAATTCAATCACAGAGACCAGCAGAAAATGGGGAATTCTAAGCCTGCATAACTGAAGGGAAGTGAAATAAGGATTCTCCCTCTGACATTCTCCAAATTGTCCAACAGGGAGAATGTTAAAGGTTTAGGAGCAGGGGACAACCCTTGTTCCAAGGATAAATAAAAACAAAAGATGATTAAATATTGATGTTTT
>RJWT010042167.1:0-12184 GCA_004365215.1 Cuniculus paca
TCTTGTCTACATGGAAGGTGATTAGTCATATTTGGTACACATATGCAACATGGAACTGCACAATGCTAACCTTACCCATCCAGGCCAGGGTCCTGTACTTGTCCAGGATCAATGATCAGCACAAGCTCCTCCACACACCCAAAAGCAACACTGACTTCTGATAAAGCTCCATGACCACATCCTCCAAAGTGATAGAATTTACAACAGGAGTACATGTTCTGTTTCAGCAAAGTTCACTCCGTCACTGTGAGGGACAGCTAGTTATTATTAGTGAGATCCTGTACAAAAGCGTGCAGACAAGGAGTGTTCTACATCACAGGAAAACAGATCCAGCCTCCTCCTCCTTTTTTTTTTTAAGTTATTTCTAAGCTAGGTGCAGTAGCACAGAACTGTAATCCCAGCTACTCAGGAGGCAAAAGGATCACAAGTTTAAGAACAGCTGGAGTTACTTAGCAAGACTGTCTCAAAATAAAAATAAAAAGGTCTGAGTATGTAGTTCAGTACTTGAGTACTTGTCTCAAGGCCCTAAGTCCAACCCCTACTACCAAAAATAATTTTTAAATTAAGTATTTCTAGCATCCAGCCATATCCATTTGTTCACATATCATTTACAACTATTTCTGTGGTACAATAGCAAAAATAAGTAGATATAACAGTGTCTTGGTTACTTTTCTCTCATTGTTGAGACAAAATACCTGATGCCCAAAATGACGGAAGGAAAGGTTTATTTAGCTTAAAGGTTTTGGAGGTTTCAGTCCATACTCAGCTGGCTCCAAGGCTGAGAGGCAGCCCTTCATGGCAGCTTCAAGCAACAAGAGCAAATGGGCAAAGGGGGAAAAGACAAGCCTTCTTCCCTCCCTTGTATTGTATGCTGGCTCTGCCCCAGACGGGTGCAGCACTCACACCACCAAGCCCAGCACTAGACAATGAACCAATCACAAATGCTAGATTCAGCGGCCTCCATGAGTGCATGAGGCTTGGGGGGCCACCTAGACACAAACCATAACAGTGACCATATGGCCCACCAATCTGGAAATGTTTACTTTCTTTTCACTTTTGCACAATCTTGAAGTACAATTTCTGGCTCTAATATTGTAACTCCATTGAACCATGATGGTAGAGCCTGTCATTTGCAGCTTAAAGTGATTTTCCTAAATTCCTTATTTATGACCTCACAAATCTGGGCTTGATCACTTAATTTCTGTGAAGTCCCTAAGACCCTTCCCGAGACATAGTACTCTCCTCTAATCTTCAGAGGACACATTCTAAGACCCCCAAGGCAAGGCAAGAATGTATTCCATTTGAAACAAACATCTCATTCTAAAGCTTAAATCTGATCTTTAATTTTTCTCCAGAGTTAACTTTGCCTCGTATCTCAATGGGCTGAGTACTGACATCATGGACAGTACGAAACCTCACTCTCTAAACATCTTCTTGTACTATACTTAACCCTTCTTCCTATTGACCCTAAGTGACTGAAACTACAGAAAGAGAAACCATACAGCATGGGTCCATTTTGGCAAGGGTCTAATAATCGTATATGCCTATTAAAATAAAGGACTCCCAAGCCAGGCATGGTGGCACATGTCTGCAATCCCAGTACTTGTGTGGCTAAGGCAGGGCAATCACTACAAATCTGAGGCCAGCCTTGATGACACAGAAGGTTCAAGGCCACACTAAACTACATAGCAAGACCAGGTCTCAAAAAACAAACAAAAAATACATAAATAAATAAAGGATTCCCACTGCATCTGAGAAACTTAATGGCCTTTAAATTTCTGAATACTTCAGAGCTGTGCTGCAATAATGAGAATGTTCTGCCTATGCCTTCCTAAAAGGGAACCACCTGTGCATGTGGTGGCTGAGATTGAGGAATGTGACTAAGACGACTGATAAACTGAGTCTTTAATTTCATAGAACCCTAACCAACTTAAATTTATACAGCCACAGATACTTTCAGTAGGACTCACAAGGAATGGCAGGGATGGCCCTGGAGAAGCCCTACTGTGCTGGCACAGTCTTGGGGTTTACCTTTTGACACACCTCTCATAGTAGTGCCCTCTAGAAATCATTCAAATCAGATGTTCCCAGGTACCATGAGCCAGCAATGAAGATGCTCCACACACCCTCTCCCCTTTCTTCCTTGGTTGGGAAAATGACAGTGAGGGAATAGAGATCAGAGTAGATAGTTATGCCCACAACCAAAGAATCCAAATCCTGCCCACCTCCTCACCATGACACAAGTGCCAGTGTTCAAGGTCTCAGTAGATGCTCTGCCTACAATAAAAAATTGGGGTAAAAGGAGTGAGGATGGAAATAGCACCAGGCCAGGTTAAACCCTGTTTGTGAGCCTCCAGCGGGACAGCCAAGTTAACAACTTTATACAAAATTTATTTCAATAAGCAACATAGTAGACTAAGTCACCTTTCAGACAACAGACTATGGTGATTTCTACTGGCACATCCCACCTCAAAAAATTCTTTTCTCTCTTTATTCTCAAATCGCTTCTAATACTTTCTATTTTTTCTTCCACTAACCTTTTAATATTGTGATGTATCGTTAATTTTTAAGGTGATTTTATCTTGCTCTCTCCAACTACAATGTAAATCTGATAAGCAAAGACATATGCTCACTTTTTTTCAGAACTTCATATCCAGAAGCATAGCACCTGATGAATACCAAGTACAAAAGTATGTTCTGGACAAACTTTTTCTGCAAAAAACAAATAGTAAGAATATATGATCTCTGTCACCTCTACTTAACTATCACAATGATAGATTTCCGGTGTCTTTAGGATACAGTGCTACTTCTTTCTAGAAAGGCAAGGCAAGAATGTTTTCCTTTTGAAACAAACATCTCGTTCTAAAGCTTAAATCTGATCTTTAATTTTTCTCCAGAGTTAACTTTGCCTCGTATCTCAGTGAGTTTTAATCCATTATCTAAAAACGGTATCGCATTTATGACAAATTCAATTTCAATTTTTGGTACTAACAAAACTTTTATCACTCTTTCCCTGGAGTCGCGTATGTTTTCATGATTTGTGGCTCCCGAGTTTTGGGAGAGGGCTGCAGCCAATTTGAAAAGAACTAAGTAGTCTTATTTTTCCTTGATAATAACATTTGTGCCTAAGAAACAACGTTTCTTAAAATAACTTCACATTATAATGAAGAAAAAGTAACTAATGCAAAATTGACGCCCATAGCCAAAGAAAAAGTTACAAATAAACGCTCACTTAAATGAGATGAAGAAAAAAGAAAGGAAAAAAGAACAGAAGCAAAGCAAACAAGCTTAGGAATCACAAATTGTCAGTCATCAAAATATTTCTCTTATATGGATATAAATATAGATACAGATATATCGGATTAATCGGATTACTTTCCTCCAATTTTTACAATAAATTTGACAAGTCACTCAAATCAATTTGCACATGTAGACTACGCCCAACTTTCAAGCTGCAACGCTACATAATATTAAATAAGAAATAAACGGTAATTACAGTCATCTTATGAGCGAGGGAGGGCAGGGACCCTTGATGCACTTTTCCTGCACATCAGAGAGCAGAGGTGAGGACTTGGGCTCTGTATCACCGCATGCCAGAGCCGGGGGAGGGGGAACCTGGACTGGACTCCTGGGCTTCCTTTCTGGCAGAATGACAGTGCTCTCTGCCGGACTCGAAAAGTACAGAGCAAGGGGCGCCCTGCTGCAAGGCCAAGGGGCGCGGGCCGCACAATGGAATCGGAAGACCGTGAGGAAACACTACCTCAGCCCAAGCGGTCCTCGCTCCGGGGACCTGGCCGCGTCACAGGAGCAATCCCGCCCCGCCCCGCCCCGCCCCGCCCCAGGCCCTGCGCACCTACACACCAGGGAGACGATCCTACCGCAGCACCCTATATAGCCGGCCACAGCCTCAGCGAACAGCTGCCTCAACATACTTCCGCTTCCGATTGCGGGGTCGCCGGAAGCGGAAGTAACCAGGACCGGGCTCTTGGGACCGGAGGCGTACCTTGGCTTCTTTTCGTCTTCCAACCTTAGAGAAGAAATTCTAGTTTCCCTCTGCAGGGACTGAGCATATATGTGGTGGGGCTCAAAGGGGCTGGACGATGGAGCTGCAGCGGGTCCTACATCCGATGGGCGGGTCTTAGGTCTGGTGGGGAATAGGGTCTGGGTTTGTGCCTAAGGGCTGGTGGATTGGCTGCGCCAGGTGGGAGGGATGCCATGGGGGTGTGGTGAGGGGCGGGGCTTTCTGGCTTGTGAGACACGCTAGGTATTTAATTTTACCTCTCCTCCTTTCTCATGTCCTTATGCCTTGTTCCATTGCTTTAAATGAGTACCCTACAAAAACATACTTATCACCTACGGTGATTTTTTTCTTCTTTCTTATCCGTACAGTATTAAAAAAAGTAGTATATATTTTGTTCAACACCTTTCTTCTCTCACTAGAAATAAGCTATGCAAATTTGTTTAAGAAAATACATGTCTCTTTAAAATGTATGTATTATGTAAATACATAACAAAAATGTTTTTAAGGTAAATGTATAGAAATAGTTCAACAGGGAGGTTATAACTCCATCCCAGTTTTACTCTCTAGACAATTACTGTCACCAGGTCTGTTCTATCCATTATCCGTCAAGCATATGTGTGTATTATATATTTCAATAAATATCTGAACAGCATCATGCTAGGCACTAAGATTAAAAAGGACAGTGAGGCGCCCCTGGCTGTGAGAACAGCGCAGATGAAGGAGTGCAGGGGAGCTATGGAGAGGAGAATGAGGTTGCCCTGTCCCCATAAAACTAACTCAACATGCTGTAGTAACGCTTCATTAACAGACTATTACTTGAAAAAATTAATTGTGAAGGAGAAATCAAGAAATTTGACATAGAAGTGTTCAATATCAAGGCATAAGAAATAGTTAAAGGAATGATAACGTTTCGAGTTGAGAGTATAGGAAAAGCAAAAACAGTTGGGGAAAATAAATGGAGGACGTTGAGTAATATGCTATGGTTTTAGGTTAAAGATATTTTGTGTTATTACAGGAATAGATAAACAGCAAAGCTCAAAAACAGTCTCAGACATATGCAGACATCCAGTATGTGTTAGAGGGAGCAATTCGAATCATCAGAGTAAGGTAGAGCTGTTGGGATAAGCGCTAAAGGATTTTTAGGTCCCCATTTCACATCATTCATGAAACTAATTCTATATAAATTACAAACCCAAACATTTAAAAAAAGACTTTAGAATATAAGAAGAAAATATCAAGAATATTTCTAACAGATTTTGCTTTATCTATTTCAAAGATAGGATATTAACTGTATACTTTAAAGTTTGAGTCCTGGCTCTTAACCAGCCAGTGACTGATCTAGCTTCTCCAACTGATGAATGAGAGCAATAATAATAGTGGAAATGGGACAGTATCAGCTTCTACTAAGGACTGTAAGACATAATGCCAGCTTGGAAAGCACTCGTGTCAGGTAACAAATAATTAATTATTGGATATTATTTTTGAAGGAAGTAACTCATAACAATAAATATTTTTAAAATTTCATCTCTTCCCTAGCTAAAACTGACCTTAAATTTGGGGGGGGTTGTTGTTATTTTAGTGTTTTATTTTTTTTTTCAGTGTTAGGGATGAAACTTAAGGCCTTGAACATCCAAGTGAAGTACTTTACAAGTGAGGTGCACCCTCAGCTTCATCTTTGAATTTTATTGTCTCAGTCTCTAAATATTTCCATACCAGTTTTGTGTTCTTAATGTTTGTCTGATATAGCTCTTATTTTTAATCTTGTCATTTGTTTAAACTTCTATCTTATAAACAGTACATGACTGGCTTTTGTTTATTAGCAAAATCTGAAAGTAACTTTCTCCTAAGATGGGAATTTAATGGACTTATATTTAATATGAAGATTGATATGTTTAATGTACTTTTACACATTATTTTACATTTAGTACATGTTTCTTCTCATGTTTTATTCGTGTGCATTGATTGAGACTGGTCTCTTTACCCTTGTTCTCAATTTGCTCCCTCTTCTGTGTGTTCATTTGAAAAAGTAGAAGGTCTGCTCAAAATTAATCTAAGACTATTATTTAGCATTATTTCTTGTTTATATGTTATAACCTTTCTGCATTGTGATCAAACATCCAGTGAATGTTTAAATTTTAAAACAACTACCACAGTAAAAGACACATGGTCATTAATTCCCTTCAGAATACTTCACTTCAAACACACTTATGCCATCATTTTTGCTACTTTCAAAAACAGTTCTCTAAGTCCTTTCTCATGTCTTTAGGGGGAGAATTTTGAGACAAATTCATGGAAGTGTCTTTTACTTGTAATAATTTTTTTTCCAGCACCAGGGATAGAACTCACAACCTCATGCTTGCCAGGTAGATGCTTAGGCCACTGAGCTAAATCCCCAGCCCTTGTCTTTTGGAGACAGGGTCTGGCTATGCCATTCAGACTGTCCTTGAGCTCTCTTTGTAGTCCAGGCTGGTCTCGAACTCGCAACGATCCTCCTGTCTCAGCCTCCCAAGTGCTGGGATACAGGTGTGCGCCACCAGTCCTGGTAACATTTCCCATATGTTTTGATCACTTCATATTTTGTTATATTTTGAAATCTTCCATATTACTTATAAAATATTTGTGAAGTGTAGGAAAATAATGTCTTTCAATATGCATGTTCTAAAACATCACTATAGTCCATTCAGTGCATATATTTGATCCAGAAACTCATGTTTTTCAGCTTGAGAAAATTATGTTTTTATCTTTATTGAACCCTCTCTGTTTGTTTTCCTTTCTTTCTGAGATTCCTTAAACTCTGCCTTTTGCTTTCCTTTCTTGGAGATTGCCACCACTTTAAGTCTAACCCTTCAATTTTTATTTTGACTGATAAAATTTCAATTCCTTAAATCCCTTTTTAAATTGTTTATTAGTATACAACTGTGAATTCATCCAAAGTATCAACGTATTCACTGTAACACATTTCAAATAAACAATGGAAATCAAGGAATGTGATTCAGCCTCCAGAAGATTAAAACTTAGGGCAGTTACACTTTTTGAAAGGGGGAGGAGCTTATGTAATGCTTAGGATTTGTCAACAGAAAAAAGTAGATGCAGCTATAGTTCTGTGAGAGAGTCAAGAGATAGTTCTAAAAGGTAAACAGTATGTAAAATCCGTAGGCACAGAGAATCTTGTGACAATATTCAACTGGAATAGCAAGAAAACCAATATGCACGAAAAAGTGGACAATCCACACTTTATTAACTTTTCTATACATTTTGTCATATGGAACTAAGTTTCATGGCAACTTTGTTTTTCAGTAAGTAGTAATTCATATTTTACATCCATACAGAATTTTAGAATTATCTTTTTGTTCTTCATTGATAAGCACATAAGGAAAACAAAGACTCTTGGTTTATATTCAAAGACGAGTTGGGTATATTGGTGTCATATAACTCATCAGTATTGGTAAAGCAGATTGAATAAACTATATTGGAAAACAGTCTTAAGTACAGTGACAAAGCTGAGATGTATCTTGAACCTGATGAGGAAGGGCCATGACCATCCCCTTAGACCTTCTTGGGCTGCAGGTCTCTCTGTTGCCTCCAGTACTCATAATAGCTCTAGGAGTGTTGACAGCCATAAACTGCAGAACGAAGTGAAGTAGATGACAAACATCTAAACTGTATTGGAGGTTTTGTCCTTTCTGTGGTTTTTACTGGTTATCATGAGATTTTCCCTGGAAAGTGGTTTTTATATGCAAAAAGATGGTAGAGTCAAACATTTACATGAAGAAAATGTGTGAAGAGCAGTCATAGAAAAAACTCATTTATATACTCTTCTAAAGAAAAGGTTGAGGCATTTGGCATTTTATTTTTCTCAGACACTTAATTTCCTGAGATTTTTAGTGTAGATACAAAATACCTAACATACACAACTTAAGAATAAAAGTTTTTATTTTAGTTCATGGTTTCAGAGATTGAAGTTGGTTGCTATCTGACTCCAAAGGAGGAATATTACAGTGGAAGAAATGAAGAAGGGTAACTACTATGTAAGAAATAAGAAGTACAGAGCAAAACTGGCACCAGAGAAGAAGGGAGAGGCAAAAGATATGGCCCATACTATCACAATTTTCACGACTCAACCCAACACATCAGAACTGTACTTTACTAATATCCTACCCACTTCTCATGCCAAACAAGATGTTAATCAAGAGTATCACATGATTCCAGATAATATTTTCCTTCTAGGAATATTAATGTGTTGAAAGATGAAGAGTTTCAGCTTGAGTGCCAGGTACTACAGGACACAGGAAGATTACATTCTGAAGTTTCTCTTCCTCAACACCAGGAAGTGGATTTATTTAATAACGAATCTTTTTTTGATATATGTTTATTTTCCTAGCATGAATTGAGATACAGTGTAAGAAAGTCTTGTCCATGAATCCAATCACATTACTGCATATTTTTAACCTCTCACATCAGACCCTCCCTCCATTCCATTGTGTCCTGGCCTTTCCTGGACTCATCACGTTTTCTCACAGCGATTTTTCCATGGTATATTAACTCTGGAACTGTCTTAGCCCATGTGGGATTCCATTTTAAGGAGTAGCATACAGGAAGAGTCCAGAGTCCAATAAGAAAGCAGGACTGAGAGTGGTGGCGCATGCTTGCAAATTCAGCACTAAGTAGGGTAATGCAGGAGAATTACAGCAAGCTCAAGGCCACCCTGGGCTCTATAGTGAGTTCAACTATAAACTAAACTACACATGAGACTCTGGGGAAAAAACAAAACAAAACAAAAAAAAGGCAGTGGCCTTGACAAACCTAGGAGTAAACTGCTTAAATGCAGCCTAGAACAGGCTGCATCCTGGGAGAGAAGCTAGTCTAGTAGCCTCTAGGGTTACAATCTACCTTTTCAGCTCCAGTAACACCAGTAGAGATTTGTTTTCGTTTTCACTGTTCTAGCCGCTAAGAGAGTAAGACATAGTGCAGGAGCAAATCAGTGTTAAAGACGCATATGAACTGTCCAATTAGGTGGGCCAAGGGAGGCGGGCTCTGTTTCCTGTCGCGAACGCGAGATCCTAAACACATAGCTGAGCGCCACCCCACTGTGCTAAAACTGCCTCGCTTTGATTTCTGCTGGCTGCAGCCTGCACTGGAAGGACCCTGGGAGACCTTCAAGTCACGCAATGGTGATAATGTGGGATGGGTGTCCTGCAGGGGGACAGAATGGGCAACGGTGGGGGGAGGGGGGAGGAGGTCAACCCGGAAGTGGTAGGAACCAACAATGGCGAGCCGGAGCCTCCCTGAGTCTGAGTTCTTCCCGATCTGTAGTCCTGCGTAAACTCTGTCGCTCCTGCCTTGGCTGAGGCTGGCCCATTTTGCGTTCCAAACACCTACATCTCCCCAAGCCACCCCACCAGCTGGAGTGCAGTCTCAGGGAGCCCCAGGTCTCTGCTGCACCTCCACCTGTGTGCGGAGATTAGAAATTGTGCGGAGACCCAGATTCAAATGAGGGCTGGAGCTGGAGGAGGTGCGGTATGCTGATTTCCTGGTCTCTTCCGTCCTCTCTGCAGACCTGACGGGTCTCAATTTTATAAATGTGTATGGTACAGGGTCTTAAACTCACATCTTAGCTCCTCGGCCAATACTCCTTCACGAAGAGAGTAAGTTCCTCAATTTCCAGTATTTCCCCACATTGCTACACTCATGATAGGTGATGATAAGTGCCAGGATAATCCAGAGACAGGTTTAACATGTGACTGGGTTAGGGTTAGGGTTAGGGTTAGTGATGGAGCGCTTTCTGTGAAGGCGGTAAACTCCTGTGTTAAATACACAGAAGTGCAAAAAAAGAAAAAAATCTTAATTGTGTAAATGGCACCTCTTCTAACGAGTAGAACGTTTAAGGAGGACTTCCCATAGAGTTTAGAATGCTGAGAAAAATGGAGGTGATGCTAATATATTAGCAGAGTCAAGAGAAGTGTTCCTGCCAAGGACTACTTCCAGAAGGGGCTGCCTGTTAGACACACTTTGTGAAACCTATTGAACTTGAGCATCTATATGTACTTGTGATTTGGTAGGAGTGAAAGGGAGAGGGGTGTCATCCCATGTAATTGCTGTAGCCCTTGGACTGTTTAGAACATTGTTTTAAAAATTGAAATGCTGATTAAGGTAGCCTTCATATTAAAGGATTACTGCACTAGGGACAAAGCCCTAAATGTGAGGTCTGCAGGCATAAGAATGCCTAGGGATAAAGGTTTTCTTTGTATGGAGGAGCAAATGGGAGGGCAAGGAAAGTGGGAGAGGAGGGGATGGTGAGGGTGGCAAAATCTCCATGTGCAACTGTGAAGGCCTTCCTGTGGTCAGATTGTTCTTTGTTTGACATAAAGGAATTCTCGCCTGACTGAATCTGAGAGTAGGTCAAAGATTATAGACCTTAGGGAAGGAAAAGAACTTAGTAAAAGTTAGATGAATATGTTTTTTTTGTTACTGCTGATCAGTTAACCTAATTATTTCTGAGGAAAAATTGGAAATTAGGAATGTGGCATTTTTGTAGGCTTAAAAATTGTTGGATATGATCATCTAAGTGTGATGGGAAGGAATTTCTCCAGGATACAAAAGATTGCAAGTTGTATGTGATGCTTTTATTGCACAAAGGATTGAATTCAGGGCTTTTGCTCTGAATAACATTCCCCACACTTTTTATTATGTTGATTTTAAATTTGAGATCAAGTCCCACTAAGTTGTCCAGGCTGCAGTGAAACTCTGATCTTGATTTAGCACCCTGGAATTCTGAGGTGACAAGGATGTGCCACCATGCCTAGCTAAGATGAGGGTTCTGCAACTACCACTATTAAGTAGCGTTACAATGCTTGATTAAATGAAACTTCAGTGATGCATGTTTTTGCCCAACTCAGTGTAGCAACCTGAGACATTGAGGCAGAAGGACTGCAATAATGAAGCCAGCCTGGACAGTGGAGCAATACTCAGTTTAACAGAAACTAAAAACACTGGGGTTGTGTCTCCAATCTAAAGTAACTTGTATAACATATACAAGGCCCTGAATTGAATCTCCAGTACCAAAGAATAAAAAAGCAACAGTGATTAGTATTCAATGGAAAATTTACTTAGGTTTTTGAATTTTATTTTGTTTGCACACTGGTGGTGTATAGTACAGTACTTGCTCAAGATGCTGGTATTAGCAGTGAGTCACTGCTCTGTCTGTGACAGGACACAAAGGAAAATAGCTATATGGTTTGTATCTGGCCCCCCAAGCCTCATGTAGTCAGGGAAGCATCTGAATCTAGTGTTTGTGATTGTTTTGTTGTCTAATGCTGGGATAGGCGGTGTGAGTTCTGCACCCGCCCAGGGGTAGAAGGAGGCGGGTTTTCTCTCTTTTAGCACGGTTCGCGCTTACCGCTTAAAGCCACCATGAACGACTGCCCCTTGGCCACACCACCCTGCCTTGGAACCAGCTGAGTATGACTGAAACCCCCAAAACTGTAAGAAATAAATCTCTCCTTCCTTTACTTTGCGTGTCAGGTATTTTGTCTCAACAATGAGAGAAAAGTAACCAAGAATTTGGTACCAGGAGTGGGGTCCTTGCTGTGACTGTACCTGACCATGTGGATCAAGAACCTTTGGGAATGGCTTGGGGGAAGAGTTTGGAAAGCTTCAGAGATGTTGCCTGAGAGAGTAGAGCTGGACCAGCTTAGGCTGTTCTGTAGGGGAGATTCTGGTTAGAGCTCAGGAGACCAGAAGACTGATAGCCTGCCAGTAAAGACCAGGCTTGGGAGGTTTCTGCTAGAAAGGACTGCACCAATTGTTGGACTCCACATGATGTGTGTTATGGCTTGGCAGAAAGTTTGTCTGCATTTTTCTCGTGTCCAGAGACTTTGCCTAAAACTGAGGTTAAGGGTGGTGGCCTGATAAATCTGGCAAAAGAAATTTCAAGGCAGTCGAATGTTGAGGCTGTGGCATGGTTATTGTTGGGGACTTTTAGCCAGAATTATGTTGGGAATCAAGAGCAAAGAGCCCAGCATGATGATTTAAAATGTGAGTTTGGTTGGAAGGCTGTGGACTGTAAAGATAGAACTGAAACCTCGATTGCTCAAAAGGAACAAGGACATAAAAAAGATGGCATGGGGTATCCTGGGAAGCAGCAGGTCTCTACCCTTTGCAGCC
>RJWT010042168.1:0-12089 GCA_004365215.1 Cuniculus paca
CAGGAAGCAGCATCCTCCCAGCGAGTCAGCCGGCCCCTGGGCAGGGAGAGAAGATTCCACCCCCCCAACCACCTCCCCTCCAACCCTGTAAGCAACCAGCTGATTCGGAAGAATGCAGACTGAGATGATAGCAACTGAAATAAAAAACTTAATGCTTGTACTCTTTGATTGACTTTGCAGACCTAAAGCCGGTAGTCTGACCATCTACACGGATGATAACAATATGCAATACAGAAAAAAAATGCAATATAATAACTATTGTGGATTTCCTACTGTCTTGTTTTTGCTAATGTCGTTCTCATTGTTTTGTTTTGTTTAATTTTGCTGTTTTGTTTTATCTCCTTTAAAATAAAATTTAAAAATTTTTAAAAAATAAAAATAAAAATCAGGAACAAGACAAAGATGTCCACTATCACCACTTTTATTCAATATAGTTCTAGAAACTCTAGCCAGAGCAATTAGACAAGAGAGAGAAATAAAAAGAATAATAGTAGGAAAGGAAGACGTTGAATTATCATTATTTGCAAATGACATGATGCTTTATATAGGGACCCCAAAAACTCCACAGAAAAGACTTCTAGATTTAATAATGTAATTCAGTAGTATAGCTGGATACAAAATCAACTCTCAAATATTAATAGCCTTCTTGTACACAAATAACATAGAAAGCAATGCAAGAATGTCCTTGTACTTTGAGAGTTTGAGCTCCAAGATATCTACTTGTAGTAAAACTGTAACTTAAATGTGAAGAGAACAGGAAAATTCATATTCATGAAGGACCTGAAACTGTTCTACACAGAGGCTTTCCTGAAATTATATAAAAAGATTCTAGTCAAGGAAGAAGTAGACAAAAATAAAGATTTAAGAATGAAGAAAACAAAGCAAAACAAAAAGTAACAAAGAACTCACCGTACTGACAAACTGATGGTGGGAATTAAAAACCCATTTAGCCATAGAATTGCTTTGCAATAATTATTACAACAAATTTAAAAAGGGCCGGGAAATTTAGCTCAGTGGCATAAGCACTTACCTGGCAAGTGCAAGGTCATGAATTTGATCCCCAGTACCAAAAAAAAAAAAAATCAAATTAAAAAAATTAAAATGTTCTTTTTTAATGATACATTTAAAGGTTAAAAAAAAAAAAACCTTGACTACAAGAAATTATTTTAATTCTCCCAAAGACAAAAATAAATTTATGTACTTACAGCCGTCTGATTTTGTGAGAAAGGACAGCCTCTTCAATAAGCGGTATGGGAAAACTGGATATCCACATGCAGAAAAAGAAACTAGACCTCTATTTATCATGCTATATAAAAATCAACTAAAAATAGATCAAACTTAAATGTAAGTAATGAGACTATAAAATCATTAGAAGAAAACACAGGAGAAATATTTCAGTACATTTTTCTGGGCAAAGATTATTTGGATATGGCCCTGAAAGCACTGCAATAAAAGCAAAAATTGACAAATGAGATCACAACAAACTAAAAACCTTTTTACAGTAAAGAAAACAAACAACAGAAAGAAAAGACAGCCTACAGATGGGAAAAATTATTTGTAAACTACCCTCAAACAAAGGATTATCAGAATATGTAAGAATTCATTGGATATATGGTGGTACACGCCTATAATTCCAGCATGCTAGGAGGCTGAGGTTGGAAGATTGCAAGTTCAAGCCTGGCCAGGGAAACTTAGCAACTTAGTAAAACCCTACCTCAAAATAAAATAAATAAATAAATAAATAGTGACTGGGAATGCATCTCCATGTGAAGGCCCTGGGTTCATTCTTCATTACCATGCAAACACACACACGCACATGCAAAGAATACATAAAAAATTCAAACAATTTAATGTCAGAAACAAAGCAAAACAAAAATGAAAACAATTCACTTAAAAACTAAGCAAAGACCTGAAAAGATATTTCTCAAAAGAGGACATACAAATGACCAACAAATGTAAGGAAAAATATTCAACAGCACTAATAATCAGGGAAATGCAAAACAAAACCACAGAACTACACCATCTGCTCTCAGTGAGAATGACTACGATAAGACAAAAAGAAACAAGGTCTGTTTCCTGGCTGCCATGAGGTGAGCTACTTTCCTCCACCAAGCCCTTCCAACATGATGCTTCTGCTTTGGCGCCAATGGCCGTGGATGGAAATGATCTTGTATTTCCCTTTCAACACACCTAAACTGACATGCAAAGACTCCTAGCAGTGTCTTGAGAATTTCACATTTGCCTTTGTGAAAGGACAAAAAATGGGACTGAGTATGTATATGTCTGTTCATTTAGACTCACCATTACAGATAAGGGCATTAGCTGTATTTTTATCAAGAAAATTAAAAATTCATGATGCAGTTAAAACAATCTGAAGATTGTATTGAATCCATTAGTGGAGAAAATATCATTGGATAACATCACTATGAATTTGTCAAGAAGTTGAAAGAATTTTAAAAGAGGAACCCTTTATCATGAAGTAATGGAATTTAAGGTGTTTAGTACTCTTCCAGTATAATGAATATTAAACCAGAAGACTAAGCTATCGTTCCTGTTTTCTGAACACTCATTGTCCATCAGGAGACTGTTAGGTTCAAATGTGTCTTTTGAAATTCATATGTTGAACTCCTAATGACCAGTACTTTTGAGACAGTGTCTGGAAACCTGGTCTTTAAAAAGCTAAAATGTGTAAGAAGAGGAAATGTGGATGCAGGCACATGTTGATGAAGAATGCCTTTTGAACATGAAGACAGGAATCTACTGTAACTATAGCAAAGGAGAGAGGCTTCAGACAAAACCAACCCTCGGGACACTTTAACTTAGGACTCTCAGCTCTCCAGAACTATTAGAAAATAAATTAATATTGTTAAAGCCAAGAAAAAAGAAAGGAAGAAAGAAAGAAAGAAAGAAAGAAAGAAAGAAAGAAAGAAAGAAAGAAAGAAGAAAGAAAGAAAGAAGAAAGAAAGGTAGAGAAAGGAAAACTGTCATATACTGTTGATGGGAAAGTGTTATAGTCGTTAATGATAGTAGTATGGTAGTATGGAGATTGCTTAAAAGACAAGAAATAGAATGAAAAAGAAACAAGATATATCATGTATGGGTACAAGTACCCTATGATGAATGTTATCATTATGTATATCCAAAATGCACCAATAAAATAATTTTTTTAAAAAAAGAAATAGAGGGGCCAGGGATTTAGTTCAGAGGCCTAAGCGCCTGCCTGGCAAGCACGAGGTCATGAGTTCAATCCCCAGTTCAGCAAAAAAAAAAAGAAAAGAAAAGAAATAGAACCATCATATGATTCAGCAGCCCCACTATGGGGTGTATATCCAAAGGAAGTGAAGTCAATATGTTGAAAAGACTTCTATTCTCACTTGTTTATTGCAGTATTGCAAGCTGATCAGGCTCTTGATCTTAGAGATGAGTTTATGGAAAAGGACTAAATAAAGACAAATGCAAATATGGTTTGTGGAGTCCAGGAAAGTCAGAACTCTCTAGGAGCTAAGACAAAGGCTTCTCTGGAGTACCCATATTTATTGGTTCCAACAAATGGAAAGGATAGCTGAAGTAAAGGTGGAGAAAGTGATTAGAACTTAGGAAAGTTAGAACAAAGGCAGTAAATCTCGCTAATTAGGAGAACTGCTTGATCTCTAAGGTTGGCAATTTTATTGCTGTTGAATCCTTTGAACGAGAGTCAGCAGCCCTCAGCTGCACTGTTATCTTGTCTTCAGAGGCTGTGAATATGAGCTTTCCAATACATCCAGAAAACACTGAGTTCAGCAACTTAACCCTTATCCCGCCCAGTTCTCAACATTGCAGCACTATTCATAATAGCCAAGATACGGAACCAACTTGTGTGTCCTCTGATTCAGGAATGAATCAAACATATGATATATATTCATAATAGACTATTATCAAGCCATTAAAAAACTAAAATTCTAACACTTTCAGCCACACAGATGGAATCAGAGTACGTTAATATTAAGGGAAATAAGTCAGGCATAGAAAGACAAATACTGCATGTTCTCACTTGCAACCATTTATCTCAAAAGAAATAGAGAGTAGCATAGAGCATCTTTTTATTAGTCATTGTCCATTACTGGGACAAAATAACTGATAGCCACAATTTAAAGGAGGAGAGGTTTAATCTGACTCACGGTTCAGGACATTCAGTCCATGGTCAGCTGGCTCCAAGGAAGAAACATCATGGTGGAAGGGTGTGCTAAAGAAAAACTGCTCACCTCATGGGAACCAGGAAGCAGAGAGAGAATGGAGGAGTCAGGGAGGGAAATCTATCCTCCAGGTTAAAACCCAAGTGACACACATTTTTCAACCAGGCCTCACCTCTTAATGCACAGTTACCTATGAAAACATTGATGGATCATCCCACCGATGAGCACAGCACCCCTGTGATCCAATAAATTTTGATCACCCACCTCTAAATAAGAGACTTTTGTAGGAACATTTTAGATCTAAATCACAGTACTCCTCTACATCCTTGTGGCAAAGGAGGGATGGAGAAAGAATGGTTAGTATAGGAGTGCAGTTGGATAGCAAGAATAATTTCTAATGTTTTGTAACAGTAGGATAACAATGGTTGATTATAACTAAGAGAGTATTTCAAAATAACTAATAGGATTTTGAATATTCCCAATACTGAGAAATGATATATGACTGAAGAGATAGAGATACAATTATCCTGATATGATCATTACCCATAGTATACATGCATTGAAATGTCATACTATTCTCCATAAATATTTATGATTACTACATGCAAATTTAATTAAAAATGTATTAACTTGGGAGGCTGAGGCGGGAGGATCACAAATTCCAGCACAGTCTGAGCAACTTAATGAAATACTGTCTCAAAAAAAAATTTTTGTTTTTTTGAAACAGGTCTCACTATGCATTTGAGGTTGGCATTGAGCTCACTTTGTAGCCCAGGCTGGTCTCAAACTCACAATAATCCTTCTGCCTCAGCCTCCCGAGTGCTGGGATTACAGATGTATGCCACTATGCCCAGCTGTCTCAAAATATAAAAGAAAGAGGTGTCTCAGCAGGAGTTGGGGAGCATTACAGGTCCAAGCAGGCAGCAGCTGCCTGGAGCGTCTCTCTTGGGGTAGTCCTGCCTCACCCTGAAAGCCATAGAGGAGGTAAGGTGGCCTCTTGGATCAGACAAGGAGCCCAGTTCAATGGACTCAAAACATAAGTGTGACTCATTTCAGAAGTATACGCAGTTCTGTGAGGGTGAGGTGGACGTGACCATGGCAAGCAGTGGCCATGATGCCGCTGGTGACCTGGCCACGCGCAGGGCGGACCCCTTCATTGGTTCCGGCTAATCCAGCTCTAGGAGATGGTGGATAGAAGCACTTAACCTGTTGGATGATGAAATAGGTAAAACTCTCAAAGTCATAGGTGTAGGCAAGGACTTTCTGAACAGAACCCTGGTTGCATGGGAAACAGTACTGAGGAAAAACAAATGGGATCATATTAAATTAAAAAGATTCTGCACAGCAAAGGAAACCACCAGAGTGAAAAAGACACTTTACAGAATGGGGAGAAATAGTTTTGCCACCTACACCTCAGACACAGGACTAATATCTAGAATATATAAAGAACTCAAAAAATAACACTTCTCTCTCATAAAAGACCCAATCGAAAAACAGGGGCGGGCAACAAAAATGAACACTTTGCAGAAAAAGAAATACAAACAGCCAATAAATACATGAAGAAATGCTCAATATCAATGGTCATTAGAGAAATTCAAATTAAATCAACATTAAGTTTCTATCTCATCCCAGAAATAAGGGCAATCATCAAGAAATCAAATAATAACAAATGCTGGTGGGGCTGCGGGGAACAAGAACTTCTCCACTGTTGGTGGGAATGTATACTGGTGCAGCCACTGTGGAAATCGATGTGGAGATTCCTCAAAACACTAAAACCAGAAATTCCATTTGAGTCAGCTATTCTCTTTCTTGTAGGTATCTTCCTGAAAGACTTGAAGACAACATATTACAGGACATGCATTCCCATGTTTATAGCAGCACAATTCATAATAGCTAAATCTTGGAAGCACCCTATATGTCCATCAGCAGATGAATGGATAAGAAAATGTGGTGTATTGGTTACTTTTCTCTCATTGCTGAGACAAAATACCTGACACCCAAAGTTAAGGAACTGAAGGTTTCTTTAGCTCACAGTTTGTGGAGGTTTCAGTCCATTATCAGCTAGTTCCAAGAGAGGGTGTCGCATGGCAGAGGGCAACAGTTCATGGTGGCAGAAGACAGCAAAAGCAACAAGAGCAAAAAAGGAGAAGAGCATGGAGGGGAGGCTCTCTCTGTCCCTTATATTGCATGTAGGCCACACCCACCCTAGGGTGTATATGCAGCACTCACACCCATAATCCCAACATTGGACCATGAATTAATCACAAACTCTAGAAGCCCACTTCCATGACTGCCCCCATGACTGCTTGAGGCTTTGGGGAGACATCTAGACACAAACCATACCATGTGGTATTTTTACATGAAATATGACCCTGTTTCAGGGAAAACAAGGATAGGGAATGTCAGAGAGATCATCCTGCTTCTATTTTTCAATAAGCCAAAGTAGTATATTTTGGGGTAGCATGAACTGAACCCCATTAATTTCCATCCAAAACATCTCCCAAGAAGCTCCATCATTGAGAGGCTGAGTTGAGAGACCAACCTGTAACTCACTGGTCCAGCCTTGCAGTTCTGGGAAGAGTTCAGTCCTGTTAAGTGACTGGGTTTCATTTCTGCATTGCAGGTGGCCTCCCACCAAAGTTTGGTCTCTGCACGGTGTGGGCAATCTGGTGTTTAACAGAGGTATTTCTACGGAAGCAAAAGAAAATGAAAGGTTAATGACTGAAGCCAATTATAAGCTCAGTTTCTTCTTTTCCTTGTTCTTTTGTAGCACTAGAATCCAGCCCAGGTGCTTGCATACCCAAGGTAACTTTTCTACCATGGAGCTACATTCCTAGATCCTCATAAACTTAGTCTCTGCATCTGAAGGGTGGCCCACTAGAAGATTTATGTATTTTGAGCTCCAAACATATCTTTAACTCTTAGTGTACAGAGCATAGTGGAGGCCGGGAGACCACTCCCCCTCCACTCACCTGAATTTGGGCAACACTCCCAGGGCCAGTCCCCCTTCCACTATCCCAAGAGAAGCAAAAATAAAAATAACAAACATCCAAGAAATTCTTAAGCTCCAGACCCAAGCACCTATGTATTAAATACTCTAGTCTGACTTACGGTAACCTTTTCCCCACCCCAAATTCATTAATAGTTCACATAGAGGAACCGCAAGTCATGGTGTTAATATAGCAGAGTGAATTAATGGGAAAGTACTGTGCCCTGGATACAGCTGAGGGGACTGCAGCACAGTCTCTGAGTGGCCCATCAAGCAGAAGGCATAGAGGCCGCCCATCCAACAGCTGTTGGGGTGATCTCTTTGAAATTTATGCTAAATTGTCTACTTTCTGCTTGTAAGACTTTGGGAAAAGGGCAGTTTTTGCTCTTAGTGATGCCATCAGAAATAGAAGGGTGGAGGAAATTGGAAATGTTAGTTTAGAGAGCCACAGTTAGATATTGTTGGAGAGTAGATAATCAAGAATCCAGTTGAGAGCCAGGTGTGGTAGCGTGGTCCTGTAATCCAAGCACGGTGGAGGCTGAGGCAGGAGGAGTGCCCAGTTCAAGACAAGCCTGGGCTACATAGTGAGACCCTGTCTCAGAAAACAAACAAACAAACAAACAAAAAAGTCCAGCTGAGGCAAGAAGATGGAAATTTTGAACAAGACTGGTGCAACTTGGTGCCTTAGTAAAACTTGTCTCAAAAAGAAAAAGAAAAAAAAAAGAAAGAAAGAAAGAAGAAAAGAAAAGAAAAGAAAAGTTGGGGATGAGTACTGAAAAAAAAAATCCAGTCTAGTTTATAAGAAGATAAAAGATAAGCCTTAAAGACAATGAACAGGGCTAGAATCTCCTATCCACAAGGATGCAGTATAGTTTTCTACTGACATAATTTTTCTCTCTACAGCTACCTTGACTTCTACAAAAGATAATCATAATAAGACTCATTTGTTTGGAAAATAAATCTAGTCTCATTATACCTGACCTGATTATTTACATAAATGTATCAAGACTAGTGATTGGTCACATAGACTCTCTAAGTGTCCTTTGTCGGACTCCCTTCACCCTTCCAGCACTGGGGATTAAACCTAGGTGTCACTGTGCAATGGGCAGATGTGGTCCAGGTTGTTGTGTATGATGAGGAAAGAAATGCAAAGTGTAGTTGGGTGTGATGGTGCACACCTGTCATCCCAGTTCTTGGGAGGCTGAGGCAGGCCAGCCTGGGCTACAAAGTGAGTTCAAGGCCAACCTAAACTGCATAGCAAGATCCTGTCTCAAAAAGACCAAAAAAAAAAAAGAAGAAGAAGAAGAAGAAAAAGATTGCCACATGCAGGGACAGGGGACAATAGGCAGAAAATAAAGGAGGATAAAATGGGGTCTTACAAAGGATCCATTAAAGAAATTAATAAGAAACCTTACTAAAGGCAGTTTCTGCCTCTAGAGGTAGACTCTGAAGTTGGAGCAATCAGAAAGACAAAGGAGGGAGAGAGAAATTAGATGGGCAGAGGAACCAGGTAACACAATTACGGTAAGAATGTATCAAGAAGAGTTAGCAGAAAGAAAAAAAAAGTTATCGGAACACTGAAGAAGCCAGAAACACAAAAGACCAGGAAAGCTCTTTTTCGTGGCACCTAGAGGGTGATCAGTTGCTTCAAGATGAAGCTGAACGTCTTCTTCCCAGCCACTGGCTGCCAGAAGCTCACTGAGGTGGGTGATGCACGGAAACTTCGTATCTTCTAGGAGAAGCATTACGGCCACAGAAGTTGCTGCTGACTCCCTGGGTGGAGAATGGAAGGGTTATGTGGTCCGAATCACTGGTGGGAACGACAAACAAGGTTTCCCCACGAAGCAGGGTGTCTTGACTCATGGCCAAGTTCGCTTGCTCCTGAGCAAGGGGCATTCCTGTTACAGACCAAGGAGAACTGGAGAGAGAAAGCGCAAGTCTGTCCGAGGTTGCATTGTGGATGCCAATCTGAGCATTCTCAACTTGGTCACTGTAAAAAAAGGAGAGAAACATATTCCTGGATTGACTGATACTACAGTGCCTCGTCGCCTGGGGCCCAAAAGAGCAAGCAGAATCCGCAAACTTTTCAATCTCTCTAAAGAAGATGATGTCCACCGATATGTTGTCAGAAAGCCCTTCAGCAAGGAAGGTAAGAAGCCCAGGACTAAAGCCCCCGAGTCCTCCAACACAGGGCTGCAGCACTGCTCTGAAGAAGCAGCGGACTAAGAAAAACAAGAGGCTGCAGAAGATGCTAAGCTTCTGACCAAGAGGATGAAGGAAGCCAAAGAAAAACGCCAGGAACGAACTGCCAAGAGACGCAGGCTTTCCTCTCTGAGAGCTTCCACTTCCAAGTCTGAGTCCAGTCAAAAATACAATGCTTAACTAACAACAAACCAGGAAAACCAGTTCCTTTCCTGACAGAATGCAGGGGACACAGGGGGAGCCACACAGGGGGACTCTTATTTTGTATGTAAGGCACACACGCATGTGCACATACACTCATACACACCCCTGCACATACACCAATGCATGTATGCTCCCACTTTAACTTCACTGCATTGTCGTATCAGATACACACATGCACACGTCTCCTTTACCTAATCATTACCTCTAAGTCACCTTCCTAAGAGGCTCCCCCCACCCCCAATTTATCCATTGCAAAGGGACAGGAAGAAATCAACTGGCCAGAGGAAGGCAGGCAGACGTGCCTAGGTTAGGATCAAAAATAGCCAGGGGGACACATCAGAGGCAACAACTTCCAGGTGCCCGCCTGGGGAGTGGGAAAGACACACTAGTTCCAATAAAAGGCAGTTGAAAACAACTTCGCTTTTCAATACTCCCTACTCTGTCCAGAGTAGCTGTTGGTCATCTCTCTCCCTCTCTCTTCCCTGTTTCCCCACCAAATAAATTGTCTTCTTTTATTTTAAACTCTGCTTTTGTAGTTCTTTACTGATGTGGGTTTAGGATTGCCGGGAGCTGGTTTTGCAGCAGAACAGTGGTGCACTGTCCATCCCGGACACGACACGCGTGGCAAGCAGCTACATCTACTGAAGATCACACAAAAGATATGACACAGACAGCAAAGTGATGCCAGGGCGCACGACAGAAAGCAAAAGCTCTGCACGTAGGTCATAGCACACATACAGCAACAGTGGCAGCCCTCGATAAATCAGGCTTGTGGGACTCAGAGGACAGCACCTCAGCCCAGGTGGTGCCCCTGAATCTCTAGGTGCAATTGGCCACGATGACTGACAGGGAGCCAAATCATCTCAGGGGCTCTCAACCATACACGAGTCCCAGAGTTCAACTGATCTTAATTATATTTATGAATACATAATACATATTTATGAACCCTTAATAGGGTGGGAGTAGGGTGCAGGTGACCGAAGGTCAGGCTAGGAGGCACAGTGTGTGTGTACTCCCTTCTAAAGCCCCAGAGATCACCTGAGTTTTTATTTTATTTTCTACTGTACCTCTCCTAGGACAATGCAAAGAGGAATGACCACAGGGTGCTGCTTAGCATTAATGGGTAGAAGGGAGGGACTCCCTCGGCTCCATTATTTCTAAGGTACTATATGAGCAGGCACATGCTAGGTAAGTGCTCTATGGGTTACATCCACAACCCTTTCTATTTTTTAGGACAGAATCTTACCAAGTTGCCCCTGTTGGCCTTGAACTTGTGATCCTCCTGCCTCAGCCTCCCAAATAATTCCAGGCTGGAATTATAGCCTGCTCCATCTCACCTGGCTGAAACTCTGAATAAAAAATTCCAGATTATTGATCTAGGCAAGGTGGCAGGAGGAGCATAAGTTCCTCAGAGGCTGAGACAAGAATGTTGCAAATTAGGGTCCAGCCTGTACAGTATAGTGAGACCTCAGCTCAACACACAAACTAAAAAGGGGCTGGAGATGCAGCTCAGTGCACAGGCCCTGAGTTCAAGTCCCAGAAAACATGGGGGTGGCAGGTGTATTCACAATCAAATGCTATTTAGCTGTTAGAAAGTAGAGAATCTTATCAATTATAACAAAATGGGTGAGCCCAGAGGACTTTATGTTAAGTGAAATAAGCCAGACACGTGACATGACAAGGGCTAAAACAGTGGAACCCCTACAAGTGGAGAGCAGAATGGTGATTCACAGAGATAGGCAGGGGGCACATGGGGACCAGGAAATGTTGGTCAGCAGGTGTAAAGTACTGGGGTTCATCCCAGCGCTCCGGAAGCTGAGGCAGGAGGATCGCCGCAAGTTTGAGACCAACCTGGGCAACATAGTGAGTTCAAGGCCAACCTGCACTACAAAACAAGACCCTGTCAAACAAACAAACAAACAAACAAACAAACCCACAAAAGTACTGGGGACTGAACCCCAGGCCTCTGCATTGAGCTGCATCCCCAGCCCTTTTTACTTCTTATTTTGAGACAAGGCCTCACTAAATTGCAAACTTGCCCAGGCTGGGTTCCAACTTGTGATTCTCCTTCCTCAGCCTCCTAGAGTGCTGGGATTACACGAGTGTACCACCATGCCAAATTTTTTATTTCTTGATTGTTTATGCTGTGTAGCAGAAAGGTGTTAAATTTTGACTTACGTTATTTAGAATGACAAGTTTTTAATTTGTTATCTTAATAATTTTTTAAATTAAGTACTTTGTCTTTTTGATTCAAAGTGTTACATTTTATTGGCATGGAGTTATTCCTAATATCACTTATCTATTTAATGCCTGTAGGATTTATAACAATGTTTACTTTTTATTTTAATTATCAATAAATTTTTCTTTTCTAATTTTGGTCTTGCTAGTGGATTATTAATTTTATCAATCTTTCCAAAGAAATAACTTTAGTTTTCCTAAATTTTTCAATTTCATTTCCATTTTTCAATTCAATGATTTATGCTGTGTTGTTTCTTTTCTTCTATGCCTTTGTTTTTAATTTA
>RJWT010042169.1:0-12182 GCA_004365215.1 Cuniculus paca
AACATTGAACGCCTTCTCTTAGACCTATTTACCACCCAGCTACTTTCTCTGGTGGGATTTCTGATAATATTTTGTGTCCATTTTTACATTGAGTTGTTTGAGGTCTTATTGTTGAGATTTATGGGTTCTTTGTATATTTTGGATACCAGGTTTGCATCTGATACGTTTCCTTCCAGTCTGTGGCTTTTTTTATTTTTATTTTTTTCATTCTCCTAATACTGTCTTTTGAAGAGCAGACGTTTTCAATTTTAATGACATCTCACATATCATTTGCTTTTCTTTCATGCACTGTGCTTTTGGTGTTGTACCTAAGAAGTCATGTCCAAACCAAGGCCACTGAGATTTTTCTGTTATCTTCAAGAGTTTTATAGTTTTGTGTTTAACACTTAATTTTTTCAGAATACTATTTTTTATTATGTTCATTCTGACATTTGAAAATTTTCAGCAAAAAATCTGTTCTGGACTGACTTTTCTAATTATTTTTTTTACTTTTTTGTGGATTTAGATTATTTTCATTTTACAAATCTATAAAAACTGAATGTCTTTCCTTGGAAGAATTTTTATTTCCTGTCAGTTAATTGCATGAGTTAAAAATAGACTATGAGGAAATTAAAATTAAAAAGGATTGTTACCTTCATAATAATAATAGAACTTATCCTTGGTCATAGCTTATTCTATTGTTTTAGTCATCTTTAGAATGCCTGGGACTTTACAAGGTTGTCCTATGGTTGTCTAGGTCCCATTTTCAGGGATAGGAAGTCTAGATTGGGTAGGGGAATATGAAAGTAGAGAGGATGAGGAGGCCACTATCTGTCAGGTGCAGGGCTCTGACAAACTAGTGCTCAAGACAGTCACAAGACAGCATCAAACTAGAGTTTTGTGAAAATATAGGTGCTTATTTTCTCTGTGTTATTCTCTACTTCCAATAATACAGAAACACTTGCAAATGAATCCGTTTTGGTAGCATATATCACAGTGTCATATTATTCAGTCATAAAAAAACAATGAAAAGTTGTGCAGCAACATGAGCTGACCTGGAGATGATTATGTAAAGTGAAATAACGCAAACTGGAAAAGACAAACAACATGTGTCCTCACTCATTTGTGTAAACAACTCAATCTCATAAAAGGGGGCATTGGAATTCCAGTCAGTAAGTAGAATGGAGGGGAATTGGATAAAAGGCACCAAAACCTAGGTAAAGAGGAGGCATTAGTTCTGGTTTTCTATAGCACAACAGGATAACTACTGGGCACAACAGTCTACATTTAAAAGTAACCAGAAGGGTGCAACACATCCCAACACAGAGAAATGAATGTTTGACAAGGTCGATGCATTTCTTACCCTGATGATTATACATTGTATACATGAATCAGACTATCACATTGTACCACATAAAGCTGCATGATTATTACATCTCAATAAAAGTAAAGACATATCAATTTTAAATGCACCAAAGTCATTGAAAAATAAAGTTACGTCTGTGAACAATAAATTGAATAAAATGAAATCATTCACATCTGTCCCTCACCTTGTCGTTAGCCAGGCAAGGAAAGATGCTGTGAGATCTTTTGAAGCAGCCAGGAAGAACTGGACTCATGTTAAACACTTCTGGCCAGAGAAGCCTTCCCAGCATTGACAGAATCTGTAGGAACCGGCATTGTCCCATATTTTTCACCATCACTAAGCACGACGCAGAGATATCGATATTTTACTCTGCATTTTTTCTATATTTAGCTTATAGAAGACTGCCAACTATGTAATTTTGCATGTTGAAAACTAGGGTGCTTGTTAATAAGGCCAGGATATATTTTACAGAATACAACTAAACTTTCTTTATTTTTTCCCTCTGATAGGGATTTTTGGTTTGCTGATACTGTTTGCTAAATTCATGGGGGAATAAATACAATCATTTTTATAGCATAAGGTTGGAACTGGTAGTTAGAGTGTCCAGGAATATCACTGACACTCCCCAGCACACATCAACTATTTTTCATTGTTTTCTTTCTTAAGTGAGGATACTGGTAGACTTTTACAAAGTGCGCTATGACCCCAGGTGCTGCTCACTTTCCTAGTAACTGATGAGACAGCTTTAGTTTCATCCCCATTTTGCTCAGAATGAAAGGGCTTGGAGGTGAGCCACTCCCCCAGGGTCTCACAATGGTGAGCTCACAATTCAAACCCAAACTACCTTGCTTTAGTGCTCCTGCTTCACACTGCCTTGCTGCAGTGCTCTCTCCTGAGTGCCCTTGACTGAATTTTTTGACACTCAATCCCAGATGGGGCTGAAGAAAAATAAAAAGAGACGAAGTATAAAAAGGTCTTTAATGCGGGCACGGGAGAGCGGCAAAGAAGTGTAGGAGCTCTCAGTGAGAGTAAAGAAGTGAAGCTATCTTTATCAGGTCTGGCTGGTGGAGGAGTTTGGGAGGTGGGCAAAAGGACGTATTAACAGCTGATTTGAAGGAGCAACTGTGTGCACAAAACTGGAAGTGGAAAGATTTACTGGGGGTTGGGGGTGGAGCGCTGTGTGGAGTCAGGCTTGGAGAGGGCTCGGCGCATGAGCAAAAAGGGAGCAGGAGGTTTATTTCTGGAAGTGGAAGAACGTAGAAATGACTCTTAGATAAGTGGCTTCTCTGGGCCTGGTACCGAGTTGGGCGGATGTCATGTTAGAGATAGACAAGCCCTCCAGGCTGGCAGAATCTATCAGCCCTGAAGCTTGTCAGCACCCCCAGTTTATTATGCTGGCTCTCCGACTGACGTCTTGCTTCCCAACTTGGTCCTCTCACATTGTCTCACACAGCTATCCGTGTGGTTTACAGAAAATGAAGTGTACTCATCTTTAGTGCCACGGCCGCACCAAGGCTTCTCCACGCCCTGTTCCTCAGCACGGCCCGGAGAGCCGCGCCTGAAGTGCCTGCCTCTCACTGACGTGGTGTCAGGAGAGGTGGCCGGTGAGTCCTCACACGCACACCGTGATTTTTGTGCTTGTTTTCTGAAGCACAAGCTATTTTCTTCTGCAGATTCTCCCCCCGTGATACACCAAAGCCTCACTGCTTCAGGGACACAGCTCCCACTCATCTCTCATACCCTTCCTCTTACCAGACACACTCCTCCACCCCACACCGCACAGGGTGATGGGCCGTACCCCGCAGGAGCAGCATGGCCCCAGGAGCCCTAAGGACACCGTCTTATAGCTGCCTTATAGCTGCGATGCAGCCTCTTCCCCTAGGCTTTAATAGGCTGCTGAAGGTAAAACACACCTTACTGGCTTTAAATCCCATATAGATCCTGGATCATGAGGAAAAACCGGGGTTAGGAGGTGCAAGAGTGATCGTTACTAGCCCCGCCTTGACTAGTTCTCCCTCACCAGATACCAGTCCAGTGCTTTTGGAACTCGGCTACTCAGAAAACTCAGGAGAAGAAAATCCCCTCCCACCCAAACCTTGTCTGAAGCTGTCCTTCCTGGGCGATCGCCAAGCCTCTCCTGTGTGCTCAGCTCCTGAGACACTTGCAGAGAGGGTAAATCCTAAAAAGGGGTGTGAAGTGTTTCCCTTCTTTCGTAGAGACCTGGGGCTGGGAAACACCTTGCCCCAGAGCCAAGTTCATGCAGAGCAAACTCCAGATCCCATTAGGAAACGTGGAGCAAAAAATGCCTGTGTTTAATTTCACATCACTGACCCTGAAGGCAGCTGCTGAGTTCTCAATACAACCTTCCTGCTTCAATTCAAAGCAGTCTGGTAAAAAAACAAGCAACCACAGGTTATCAGATAAGGAGCTATTTCTCCTTCTATGTCTCCTAGAATGCGTGTGGTCTGATGCTGCTCTCTCCTTTTCTACAGCCCCAACACGATACATTTGTGTTTTGTCTTAGCAAGGCATTTGTTTCCATGGTTCTGCTTTCCAGAGTGGAAAGCTGCCTGCAATGGAGCAGTTTATACACTTAAAAGTAAGGACAGGAAAGCAATATTTAAACATGCTTTAAATTCTTTAAAGATGTTGCAGTCAAATCATGCTAGTGACATTCACCTGGCTGACTTTAATTTCAATTTACTCATACAGCAAGCCAGTCCCTACAGTCACATTGCTGTAAGATAGATGGAAAGGCTTGTTGCCAGGAAATGGGATAACCTCCTAAGCTTGTTGATATGAATACTTCTTGGCTTAAATTGAATGAAGAGAATTCTTAGAACTCAAGTGTTTACTCTTCTTCTTTTTTACCAATCAGGAAGAAAAACAAGTCAACCCTTCAGAGATAAGAGAAAAAGTCATAAAACAAAAAATAATACAAGAAAGTACACTAAAGATCACACTGTCCTAGCTGTCCTCAGCATCTGAAGTCTGATATCTGGACCCAAGTCACCCAGATCTCATGCCAAAGGCATGAACAGTTTGTTACAATGAAATCTCAAATGTGAAATGTAGTCAAAGCCGAATGTCATGCAAGAAAGAATTTAAGAATCCAGTTTTTAAATGAATTAATTTTTTACATTAATTGCTCTATCAGATTATGTTTCTTTTATCTCTTATTTGTAGAGTAAGAAAACTTGTTACATTTTTCTAAGGGATCGAACATTTTAAAGCCATGAGTGTAAAAACTCAGTTTCATTCACACCCACATGCACACACAACACGCACAAAATTTCAAGTTATGATACTTCTACCATTCCCCACTGTCATCAATTTTGCATTATTTTCCCTAAATATAACTTTCTCTGATTAGGTTTTCTTCTGGTTGTGTCAGCTACAAAGTGGGAATACTAATAATAAGGTTATAAATTCACGAGCAAATACTTGAAAAACACAACAGTGCAGTGTGCAGCAGGTATTATTTAAGCCTTAGAACTTCCAGGAAGAAGGCGGAGCAGTAAGCAGCAAAGAAAACAGCCTGACAGTCACCCTCCAGATGCTGGAATATAGCATCATGAGGAAGACAAGAAGGGAGGAAGTGTGAAGGACAAACAGGAAGAATCTGAAGTGTGAACCCCTAGAGAGAATAAAAAGAAAAACTTCACTGAAGAGCAAGGCAGTCGCTGGCGGTGCCTTCGCTCAGAGCACGACTCACTGTGCTAGAGGAGCTGTTGGAACCTGGGGATGCATGGTCATGATGATGGTGACAGTGACAGCTGGCAACCCTGGAGGCCTCTGCAGAGAAACATGGCAGTGAAGAAGAGTGGCAGATCTGGAGGACTGCACTGGCTGGCAGTGAGTGAAGAGGACTCAGTCCTCCTGCAGGAGACAGCGATTGGCCAGGACCTGTTTTGGAGTCCGGTAAGATAAGCCTGGAACCAGAACTGCTGCAGGCTTCCTCCAGCAGCTCCTAGCTGGGCACCGACCTATGGAAATTGCTTGGACTGCAGCAGGCCAAGTGAGTCTGGTCTCAGGGCAGGCCTGCTAAGGTTATCCACTACTCTGCCATAAAGCAGCAGTTGGCTTGCTGGGATAGATCAGCATGATCTGGGACTCTGTCTCCACAGGTTGTCTACTAGCAAACCCAGAGAAAATCCTGAAAGTGGGCTATTTATCTATTTCTTCTCTTTTCTTGTTTGTTTTGTTTTATTTTATTTAGTTTGTTTTTTATTTCTCTTTCTCTTTCACTGTTATGTATGAGAGTGAGAGTGGTTTCTAACCTCTTTGTGGATGTGGTTCTGTTCTGTTTTTCCTTTTATGTCTTCTATCTCTCTTTTTCTTCAGTCTTCTGCACTAGTTTCCCCAGTCTGGCGGGATCCATCTTTGTCCTCCAACTGTACTTGTAATCTCTTTCTCTTTTTCCACTTCTCTATTTTCTCCTTAATCCAGTTTAAATTTTAATCCTGAGGGCAAAATTGACACATTACAGAGGTATATATTGCATACAATTATCTGCTTTGTTTTACATGTTGTTATATAATCACAAATCTACTTCCTATGGTTAAAAGTTGTAAATTAAGGGGTAGCTCAGTTTATTGTTTTATAGGCTGTGTTTGATGCTATTAGTACCACTACAGCCAAAATTGATATAATTGTTCTAAATAGCTGTTGGCCCTGATAATCCAAGACTGAGATTAACTAAGGGTCATAGAAAATACTGTGGCATAGTGCCAAAAAACTAGGGACTAGGCCAAACAAGCAACAACTTCTCATCTCCAACAAACTGAAGAGGTAGGATCTTCCAACATACTCAAAACTCAAAAACCAGCTACACCTGGAAGATGCCTCAGAGAAGTAGCCATCACCTAAGTGTCCTAAATATCACTGATAAAGCAACCCACCATTGGCAACTTACAAGCATCACCCCAGGAATTAAACTAAAAAAGAAAAGAAATGAGAAGACACTTAAACAAGATGCAAACCCAGACATCCAGGTCACAAGAGGCAAACCCAGGGGACAATGAGGTGGGACAATCTGAAAGCCCCTCACCAGGTCACTCCAAAGTGGTAACAACAAAGCAACTGAATGAGGTTCTGGAAAAAATAAAATCAGAAATAATCTGTCAAATAACTACAGAGATTACCAAAATGCACACCATGTTTAGTGATGTTAGAGCAGACATACACAAAAAAAAATAGATGAGCTTAAGCAAATTATGGAAGTGCAGCATAGGAAAAAAATAGAATCCATAGAGCAGATTCAAGCAGATATCCAGGAGAATAAAAACTCCACTGAAGGTATTCAAAGCAGATTAGGCCAATGTGAGGACAGGATCTCAGATATTAAAGACACACTTGCAGTTAGCGACCAGGAAAAGAAAGATTTCTCCAAACTAGCAAGAGACCATGAGAAATCAATTCAGCAGCTGCTAGATGAGACAAAGAGAAATAACTTAAGATTAATTGAAGTCAATGAACAAGCAGGAGATACCTACCACAAATGACATTTAAAAAATGTTCACAGGCCTCATGACAGAAAACTTTCGTAGTAGAGAAAAAGAATTCAACATACAATTAAATGAGGCATATAGAACTCCAATTAGCAATGATCAAAAAAGAAAATCTACAGCCAAGCATATCATAGTCAAGATTCCAGAAATTCAACACAAGAACAGAATCTTAAAAGCTGTTAGGGAAAAGAAACAAATCACCTATAAAGGAAAGCCCATCAGAATCACAGCTGACTTCTCAGCACAAACTCTCAAGTCAAGGAGAGACTGGAGTGAAGTACTCCAGTTTGAAAGGAAAACAACTTTCAACTAGATTGATATACCCCACAAAACTATCTTTCAAAATTGATGGAGAAATAAGATTATTTTCATTACAAAGAACATCTGAGGAAATTTGTGACCACCAAACCAGTACTCCAAAATGTTCTGAAGGACATTTTAGAAAGAGATAATAAGGACTACAGCTCCATGAACCTCAACAGATGGAATCCACCAGAGAATGCAAACAATTAGAGGGAAGAAAGAAAAGGAGGAACCAAAAACAGGAAAATAACATGACAATGATAAGTCAATACATTTCAGTTATAACCATCAATTTAATGACCTCAATTCACCAATCAAAAGACATAGAGTGGCAGAATGGATCAAGAAGCAAGATCCAACAACATGCTGCACACAAGAAACACATTTAATTCAAAAAGAAATTCATAGACTGAAAGTAAAAGGATGGAAAACAATACTCCATGTGTCAAGAGCCCTGAAAAAAGCAGGGGTAGCTATTCTATTTGCAGACAAAGTGAATTTTGAGCCAAGACTGATTAAGGGAGATAAAGAAGTTCACTACATCCTTGTAAAAGGAACAATCCAAGAGGAAGAGATAGCAATCATAAATACATATGCAACAAATACCAGTGCACCCAGTTATATAAAACAATTACTAATGGACATAAAAAATCAAATAAGCCCTAATACAATTGTACTGGGAGACCTCAATACCCCATTGTCACAAAAAGACATATCAACTTGACAAAAAATCAATAATGAAATATTAGAACTAAATCAAACTTTTGAACAAATGGACTCAGTAGATGTTTATAAAGTGTTCCACCCCACAGCATCAGAATACACATTCTTCTCAGCTGCACATGGGACATTCTCCAAAATAGACCACATACTGGATCATAGAACAGGCTTAAGTAAATGCAAAGGAATTGAAATTATCCCATGCATACTATCAGACCACAGTGTAATGAAATTGGAAATCCATGCCAAAGGAAACTATAAGAACTTCATAAACACATGGAAATTAAATAGCACCCTACTGAAAAACCAATGGGTCACAGGTGAAATTAAAGAAGTTAGACACTTTTTACAGTTGAATGATAATGACAATACAACATACCAGAACTTGTGGGACAAAATGAAAGCAGTCTTAAAAGGGAAATTAATAGCAGTAAATACCCATATCAGGAAAACAGAGCAAGTGCATATAAACAACTTAATGTTGTACTTTAAACTTCTAGAAAGAGAAGAACAGGCTAAATCAAGAGCTCATACAAGAGAGGAAATTATAAAGATCAGAGTAGAAATTAACACACTAGACACCAAAAAAACCACACAAAGAATCAATGAATCAAAGAGTTAGTTCTTTTCAGGAAGTAACAATTCAACAGCTGTTAGATAACTCAAAGAAGTATAACTTAAGAATTAAAAATGTGAGTGCAAAAGCAGGGGTCAAGACAAATGATATCAGGACCTTATTTACAGAAATAATTTCTGAGAACTTCCCAAGCATAGAAAAAGAAAGTGACATCCAAATAAGTAAGGGATATAGAACTCCAGCTAGCCATAACCAAAACAAATCTATACTCACACATATAATAATCAAGATCCCAGAAATTCAACTCAAGAACAGAATATTAAAAGCTGTTAGAGAAAAGAAACAGATCACCTATAAAAGAAAAACCCATCAGAATTACAGCAGACTTCTCAACACAAATATCATGTCAAGAAGAGGCTGGAGTGAAGTATTGCAATCCTGAAAGAAAACAACTTCCAACCAAGACTGATGTACCCTGCAAAACTTTCCATCAAAATTAATGGAGAAACAAGATACTTCCATGACAAAGAACAGCTCAAGGAATTCATGACCACCAAACCAGCCCTACAAAGATTACTAAAGGACATTTTAGAGAGAGAAAAAAAGGACCACAGTCTCAGGAACAATGGCAGAGGGGGACCTTCAAGTGGGGCCAGTCGATTGAATGGAGAGGAAAAATAGGGAGCCAATGGCAGGAAAATAGCATGGCAGAGACAGTGCAGTGCAAGAGGGCCTCAAGGCACCAATAGAAAGAGACACAGGCAGAGTGGATCAGAAGACAGGATACATCAATATGCTTTATACAAGAAACACATTTAACTAGAAAGAAAATTAATAGACTGAAAGTCAAAGGAGAGAGAACAATGCCCTAAGTGACAGGGAGCCCGAAAAAAAAGTTGGGGCAACCTGCCCATTAATTGCAGAATGGATAAGAAAGACATGGTATTTTATGTGGTGGAAACCTACTCAGCTATAAAGGAAGATAATCTCAAGGCTCTCGTAGGTGGATAGAGGCAACTGGTGATTGTGCTCATGGATGAAATGGTCCAGAGTCACATGGGTGAATTTCATGTTGCCTCTCTAGTATATCAAACTAAAGGAATTAGTGGGATTCAAAATGCACAATACATATTGGGAAAGTCAAAGGGGAGGAACTATCTAAAAAAGGGAAGGAAGTGGCCACTGTTAATCTATTATCATGATTTGAAACTTATATTGTCTTCATTGTTCTGATTAGTTTCATTTTATTCTGATTTGTTTGATTTTATTATACTTGATGGCATGGACAGCTATTTTAAAGACAACAAAATATATAATTGCAGCCATCAAGGATGTCCAATTTTCTTGTTTAGAAATCCTGTATGGCTTTCATTGTTTTGTTTTGATTGATTTTACTCTATTCTGTGTTGTTTGATTGTAGTATGTCTGAAGGTGTAGGCAACTATCCTGAAGATAACAAACATGGTAACTACTGCTGTTCTACTAGTATCTTGAACTTCTGTATTGCTTACATTGTTCTGCCTTGTTTGTTTTGTTTTGCTTTGCTTTTATTGTTTTATTTTATTATATTTTGTTTGATTTTGTTCATCCCTGATGGTATGGGCAGGTATATTGCAGATAACAAGCGGCATTATTGTAGCCATTATTGATTGCTTTTTACCCTGTTTAGAAATCATGTACCATGTTCATTGTTTTGTAGTGACCAACTCTATTCTGTTTTGTTTTGTTTGGTTGTGTTTTTTCAAAATAAAAAAAAATTTAAAAAAACAGTTAGTTCTTTGAAAGATTAAATAAAACTGACAAACCTTTAGCCAACCTTATCAAAGAAAGGAAAGAAAAGACTCAAATCCATGCAATTAGGAATGAAAAGGGTGAAATCACAACAGACCCTGCAGAAATCCAGAAAATCATCTATACCTACTTTGAAAACTTGTATTCTAATAAGATGGAAAATACAGAAGAAATGGACAGAGTCCTAGATACATATGAATTACATAGCTGAATCAAGAAGATATAAAAATCCTAAATAACCCAATATCAATAAATGAAATTGAAGATGTAACTGAAAACCTATCAAGAAACAAAAACCCAGGCCCTGATGGACTCACTGCCCAGGCTCTGATGGAAACTTTAGCTGGAGCAATTAGACAAGAGAAACACATAAAAAGAAGAAAGATAGGAAAGGAAGAAGTTAAACTATTGTAAATTACAGATGACATGATGCTCTACTTAGAAAACCCCAGTGAATCAGTGAAATTCTATAAGAAATTTAGTGAAGACCTAATACCAGGTCTTCTCAAACTCTTTAAAGAACTCTTCTCAAACTCTTTAATGAAATTGAAATGGAAGCAATACTCCCAAATTCATTCCTGGAAGCAAGCATTACTCTGACTCCAAAACAAGAGAAGGAACCAACAAAGAAAGAGAATTATAGGCCAATCTTCCTAATGAACATTGATGCTAAAATTCTCAGTAAGATACTGGCAAACAAACTGCAGCAAATCATCAAAAAGATTGTACACCATGCTCAAGTGGGATTCAGCCCAGCAATGGAGGGATGGTTCAACATATATAAATCCATAAATTAATATACCAGGAGAGACCCAGATTGTCCACCTCTGCCCACCAGTCCCCATTGTGGGAAGGAACTCCCCGTGGCTAGGCAGCATGTGGAAAGAGCCAGCAGATTCACCACTGCCCACTGGCCACCAACAATAGGAGCTTGCTTCCTGGCAGCCAGTCGGGAGCAGGGACACACAGCCAGGTAAGCCCTGTGCACCTGCAGGCCGCCATTGGAGGCCCTGGCTTTCTTTGAGCAGCCACCACCCACTGGGAGAATGAGGCAAGCACACCCCTGTGTGCCTGCTACCATTGCGGGAGTCCCAAAGTAGGCAGGTAAGCTGAGAGAAGCAGCCCCTCCACCAGGCATCCCTGGCCACTGGGAAAGCCCCAGTGTAGCTGTACAGGTTTGGAGAAGCCCACCTCACACTCTGCTACCTCCCTGTAATCCTAGGGTCAGAGGAACCCAGGTATCTATCACATTCCCCTACACCTTGGAGGGGCAGCCATTGTAGTAAGTGCCTGGGACCTTATAACCAGCTTGTTGAGAGAAACCCAGAAGAATGACAAGAGGAAGGAGCAAAAGGCAATCTCAGACCTCCAGCCCACAGAGAACAAATCTGGGAGATACAGTCATGGAAGAAAATGGAAGTCATACACCTCAAACCTCCGAGAGGATAACAACAGAAATAATGAAACAACTTCATGAGACTGTAAAAGTAATCAGATCAGCAATAATATCTCAAATGAAAGAAGAAATGAAAAATATAATGAAAGAATTCCTAAGCATATCTAAAGAAGACTTAGGTAAAAAAGAAGAGCATAAGAAAATGTTGGAAACCTTGAATGAACAATATAGAAAGGAATTACAATGCATGAAACAGATTCAAAAAGATATCCAGAAAATTAAAAAGTCGATTGAAATCTGGCAAAACCTCTTGAAAGAGACTGAAGATAGACTTTCAGACCTTGAAGATAGGATTGCAGCTAGCGATCATGAAAGGAAAGATTTTTTAAAAATAGCAAGGAATTAGTAAATAACAATTCAACAGCTTCAGGATGATATGAAGAGAAAGAATTTAAGAGTGATAGGCATTAATGAAGAAGCAGGGTCAACACAAATGAAATAAAAATGCTATTTACAGAAATAATAGTGGAAAATTTCCCA
>RJWT010042170.1:0-12149 GCA_004365215.1 Cuniculus paca
TCATTGCCAGATAGATTTTTTCTAAATATTTCTCCTCTGCTTTGTTTTGGTCCTGGTTTTTCCTGGAAGACTGACTAAACTGGTAAGTAACCCCCATGCCACAACTTGAATGCTTGCTTTGCTGCTTTGAAATCTCTGCTGCCAAATAAATTAGTTCATCATTCTTATATTTGGCCTTTCAGAAAGCCTTGGAGCACAGACACAATGCATGCAGATTCTTTGCCATGGTGTGACAATGATGGCCTTTTTGTTCAGTTTCTAATAGAATCGTCACTTCCATCTGGAGCTAGTTCCCTAAATTTTTTCTTCTGCACCCTCACCAGAATCACCCATAATATTCCACATATTACCTTCTAGGATTTTCTTATCCTTTTCAAAACCCTCACAATGTCTTCCCATAGACATTCCCATAAAGCAATTCCAAAGATACTTCAACGTTTTCAGGTATAATTATAATATTAATTTTCTATACCCGTCAACTTTTCAACACAATAAGAAAATCCCAGATGCCTAACTATAAAGGAAACACTTACCTCACAGTTTTGTAGATTCAAGGGTATGGTCAACCAGACTCAGTTATGGTGAAGAACTCATGGGGGTGCAAGGCAGTGGTGGGGACATGTATCATAGCAGTTGACCAGTCACATTGTCAAACTGGAAGCAGAGAGGGAGACTTGGCGGAGCTAAACTCAGATTTTTATGACAACCCTGTTATGAAATTACACAAGAACTACTTCCTTTTCTTTTCAATCTGCACCTTTTTCCTAGGCTAGAGATTTGAAAATTTTAATTCAGACTTCCATTCTGACCTTGAGACTCATATATCCAGTTGTCTTTACATCTCTGAATTTCTTAGGAGTGTCTCAAATTTATCATATCCCAACTAAAATTGAAATCTGCACCATTTACCCCAACTCCCACATACACATACTACAGACACCCGGGAATCTTTAGTTTACATTTCCTGTACCATTCGCCTTCAGTCACCAAGATGTATATGTAATTTTTTTTGAGACAGGGTCTTGCTACACAGTTTCAACTGGTCTTAAACTCATTGTGTGGCCCAGGCTGTCCTCGAATTCACAGTGATCCTCCTGCTTCAGACACCCAAGTGCTGGGAGCTCTTTCTGAGATGGAGTCTCACTATTTTGCCTAAATTGGCTGTGAAATTGTGAGCTCAAGTGATTGTTTTACCTGACATCTGAAGTAGCTGGAAATATGGGTATGTACCACCATGCTCAACTTATCTCTAAATTTTGGATTGAATTCATCCAGATTTCTCCACATCTAGGTCACACACCCTAATCCAAGCTCTCCCAACTATTGCTTAGGATATTGTAGGTCCTTACTTTGTTTTCTCATTATATTCTTGCCCTTCTAAGATGGCCAGAGTGATTTTTTTTTAAAGTGTGAATCGAATACTATTGCTTACCTGCTTTAAAATCTTCAGCTGTGTATACTATATAGTTCAGAAAAAATTCCTAGACTCTTTAATATGTTCTTCATTTATATGTACTGGACTTGCCCACAGCTTCAACAACAGCTTCTATAATTCTTCTCCTTATTCACTGTACATTAGATAACATAGCCTTCTTGTGTGTGTGTGAATGGCCCATACTTCCACCCAACTCAGCATCCACAAGTATACTGCTCCTTCTGCCTGAAAAATTGTTTCCCAGGCCATTTATCAGTATGCCTGCACAATACTTTAGCACTCACCTTATGTACCATTTCAGTAATGATATTTTCTTTAACTTTCCCTTCCCAAGTTATACCTTCTCATTGCATTTACTTTTCTTTTGCTGACTTTATTCTGATTAAAAATTCATTTTAAAGTATGTTTTGTACAACTTTTTTTCTTTCCTGATCATTTATTCTACATACAAAGAGATTTTCCAATCCCTTCTCTCTTTTTATTTAATCCTCAACATCTAGCACATGATTTGGCCAGTGCATACACTTTAAATAATTTGAATTAATAAATAAAACATATATTACTTTTGCTTACCTTTAAGTACATAAAGAAACCAATTTTAATACATCATAATTATTTTTTTAACAAATGTATAAAACTGTATAATGACTAATCAGATTAAGATACAAAGGTCTACAATTTTTTATTATAATATTCATTCCTTTATTTGAAATTTCTGGCCAAGAACCTGGTTGAATAGTGGTTTGGAAGAGTTTCTCAAGGTTTAATGAACAAGAGAATCAGGCGTGGATTTGTTAAACTATAGATTCTGGTTCACTACCTCTGAGGATGAGAGGAAGACACTGAATCTCTAGAAGGCTTATAGGTGTTACTGATATGTTCATCAGGGTTCTTCGGAGAAACAGAAACAATGGACATGTGTATGTATAAAAGGAAAGATTTATTATGAGGCACTCATTCACGTAACTATGGAAGCTGTGGAGTCGCACAGTCTGACATTTTCCGGCCAGAGGCTTAGGAAGCCTGCAGGTACAGTTCTAATCTGAGCCAATTTGAGAACCAGGAGAGCAAACGGTGTGTCATTCTTCACATATTTCAAATAGAAGTCCTTTGTCTGAGGGGGAGTTGGCCAAGATATTTTCCCAAATCGTAGGTTTTCTTTTTACTTTGTTGGAGATTTCTTTTGACATGCAAGAACTTTTTAATAAGGTAAGATCCCAGTTGTGAATTCTGGGAAGTAATTCCCATGCAGTTTGATTTTTGTTTATGAACTCTCTGCCGACCTCTATGTGGTTGAGATTTCTACCTACTTTGTGTTCCAGAAGATTTAGTGTTTCTGTTTTAATATTTAGATCTTTGATCCATTTTGACTTTAGTTTAGTGCATGGTGATAGATGTGGGTCTAGTTTTAGTTTTCGGTATATGGAAAGCCAGTTTTTCCAGCACCACTTGTTAATTCTGAGGCCAAAGAACTGAGAATAAGAAATGCTGACTCCTAGGCAGAAGATAAGGATGTCAGTTTAAGCAGAGACAATAAATTTGCTGTTTCTCTGCCTTCTCATTTTCAAGCCCTAAATGATGGATGATGTCCACCCACATTGATGAGGACATTTTCATTTCTCAGAGTACAGGTTCAACTGCTAATCTCTTTTAGGAACACTCTCACAGACATATCCCCAAGTCATGCTTTACTCTCTCAAAATGCCTATGTCTAATCACTCTGGCAAATCAAATGAACCCTTATGCATTGCCACTCTATGAGCCGCACTATGAGTAGCATTCCTGCAGAGACTGAATATGTTAATCAGAAAAGAACTAGGTTCAAGTCCTGGCTTTGCTAGTTGGTAGCTCTATGATTCTAGAGTAAGTCCTTACCCTCTCTGTGACTCACATTTCTTATTTGTAAAATGGTGACAATATTATCTCCTTTGTCAAATTGTTATAGTGAAATGGAATAATGGAGCACACATGACAAGTACCACTATTCTTTCATTTAGCCATGGAAAAGTATTCACAACTTCTCTTTGGATAAAGTTTCTCAATCATAAGTTCAGGTAGTGTTCTAAATCACTTCAATCCCAAAACACTCCCATTTTCTTTTATAATACCCATCTCTCCTTATTTGCCTCTTACCTTTGTTGGTTAAGAAGAAGATGTGGGGAAAAATCAAGAATAAGTTTTGGTAGAGAGATGTGGACAGAAATGAAGAATAATCTTAAGATAATGGTCAAAGAAGTAAAGTATCCAATCAATAAATGTTTACTGAAAGCCTTCTCTGAGTCAGGCTTGATTCCAGCCATGAAGGTACTTACAGTCCAGTAGAGATATGAAAAACAAATGTTTGAACGAGTAATAGTTTGCTAGAGGAACTAAAACCTCCAAGAAATCTTTCTTATTCACTTTGCTTTGAAATATTTTTATAACACAGGCTCAGCAGAGCCAATAATATACTGAGATCTGTGTAGAAAAAAAAAACATTAGTTTTGGTTCTTTGTCCATTTTTCTAAATTAAACAAAAAGTCCTAGATTTTTTTTAGTTTCTCAACTAGGTTAATAGAGAATGGTCACTGTGGCTTTGAGGGTAAAACACAAATGCCTTAGGCTGGCAACTAAAGCAATTTACAGGTAGACTCCTCCTATCTTTGGTCACTGATCTCCTCCATGCCTATTCTGAGGAGCATTGCTTCAATGTCATCAAGTTCCATCTCCATCAAGATCATTCTCTGTGATATTCCTGAGTCTATGGACACATGATTTTTCATCTTTTCTTTCCAGAAATATTCCCAAGTTTTCCAATTTGAATTAGTTACACCTTTCCTTTGCTTTCATGTATTGTTATAGTATGATGCTTCCCTTCTAATCATCAGCTAATCGTTAGCTTCTAATCCGACAACCAACTTCCTCCTCAGCTTTGTTGATGCAGAAAAATCTGTGTATCTGAAGGTTCATAATAGTACACTTTGACCAGTGTATACATTGTGAACTGATTACAACTGAGTCAATTAACTTATTAACCGCATATTGCTGTCATTTTCTCTTTCTGTGGTGAAAGCATTTAAGATCTATTCTCTCATCAAATTTCAAGTCTGCAGTACACTACCATTAACTACAATCGCCCTACTGTATAACAGATCTCTGTAATGTTATCGTCTTGCATAAGCTCCCTTCCCCCAGTCCCTGGGGACTACCATTCTACTTTGTTTCTGAGTTTGACATTTTCTTATTCCACATATATGTGATTTCTCGTTCTGTGTCTGGTGTATTACATTTAGTATAACGTTCCTCAGATTCACCCATGTTTTTGTAAATGACAAGATTTTGTTTTTCTAGGATTCAATTATATATATATATATATATATATATATATAATTGAATATATATTCACATTTCTTTTCATCCATCCATTCATTCACTGATGGATGCTTAGGGTGACTCCATATTTGACTATTATGACTAATGTTGCAGTGAACAGAGTGAAAAAGTCTCTTTGGTACAGTGATTTCATATACTTTGGTTATCTACCCAGTAGTGATATTGCTAAATAATATGATAATTCTACTTTAATTTGTTTTCAAAGGATCAATACTGTTTTCCATAATGATTCTATCACTTTATATTCCCAACAGTGTCTGACTCGCCCCTTTTTCTATACAGTTTTCCATTGCCTTTTTTCTAATAGCAATTCTAGTGGGTGTGAAGTAATAACTTACTGTGGTTTTGATTTAAATTTTACTGATGTTTAATGATGTTCAGCATTTTTCATATACCCGATGGCCCTTTGTATTTCTTTTTTAAAAGGTATTTATTCATGTCAATTGCACATTTTATAATTTTGTCATTTGTTTTCATTCTAGTGAGTTGTTTGAGTTTTTTATATATGTTGATGATTTCTTTTATTAGATGTGTGGTTTGCAAAATCTTTCTTCCGTTCCTTAGGTTGCATCTTCATTCTTTGGATACTTTTCCTTTGCTATGAAGAATCTTTTTAGTTTGATCCAATCTTACTTGTCTATGCTTGCTTTTGTTTTGGGGATTATATCTAAAAATTTTAAGATTTTTTTTCCATTTCTGTGACAACTGTCTTTGGAATTTTGATAAAGATTGCATTGAATCTGTAGATCACTTTTGGTAGTGTGGCCTTTTAAACAGTATTAGTTCCTGCATCCATGATGGTGTAGCCTTTCATTTTGCTGCATGGTCTTCAATTTCTTTCATAAATGCTTTATAATTTTAGTGTACAAATCAGGGATGAAATGGGATGAACCTATGTCTAGATATATATTTTTTAGTTACTATAAAAGAGATTTTTTTTGGGTAGCTTGTTTTAAAATGTATAAAGGCATTGCTGATATTTGCATGATTCTTCTATTAGTTTTTAGGAAGATTCTTTAGAAATTTCTGTATGAGGTTATATGATCTGCAAAAAAGAGGTAATTTTATTTCTTCTTTTTTAATATGCATGCTTTTTACTTTTGTATGTGTGTGTCTGTCTGTCTGCTTTTCCTGTCTGCATCTCCAAGTATTGTATGCCACAGTAGGCAACCTTGTTTTATTTTTGATCTTACAATGAAAAGGTTTCAATGTAGAGAATGATGTTAGCTGTAGGACTATACATGTACACTTTTATCTTAAGCATACATTTCCTATAGACTTAAATTGTTGAGAGTCTTGATTATGAAAGGATGTTGAATTTTCTGAAATGCATTTTCTACATGTATTAAGATGAATTTATGACTTTTATCCCTCATTCTGCCCATTAATATTTGGTTAGTGTAACATATCATATTTTTTGACTTGTGCGTGTCGAACCATCTTCACAACATAGTGATGAATTCCACTTCATGGTGGGTAATCTTTATAATGTGTTGTTGAATTTAGTTTGCTAGTATTTTGTTGAAGATATTTGATTCTTTCTTCAAGAATGATACTGGTCTTTAATTCCTTTTCCTATAGTACCCTGTGTCTGACTTTGCTGTCAAGCTAATACTGGCTTGCAAAATGTGTTTATAAATGTTGCCTCCTCTTCAATGTTTTAAAAAGAGTTTGAGAATTAGTATTAATTTTTCTTTAAACAATTGGTAGAATTTACTAGCAAAGTCATCATGTCCTGGACATTCTTTTCTAGAAGATTTTGGATTGGGGATTTGGTTTTGTTGCTTTTTGGTTTATTTGTTTTTTTCATGATTCACTATTCGTAGATTATATGTTTTCAGAGATTCATTCATTTCTTCTAGGTTATCACATTTATTTATAAATAACTATTCATAGTAATCTTTTTTAGACTTTGTATTTCTGTGGTAACAATTTTTGTTAGCCTAGCTAAGTTTGCCAATTGTCTTTTCTAGATAACAAACTCTTAGCTTCAATAATCTTTTCTATTGCTTATCTAGTCTATATTTGTTTTTCAACGATAACTATTATCTCATTTCTTCAGCTACCATTAGTTATATGATATGTTCTTTTTTTCTAGTTCTTTGGAGTGTAAAGTTATGTTGCTGAGATCTTTCTTTTTTCTTTATGTAGGTATTTATCACTATAAACTTGTCTTTTATGGCAGTTTTTGTTTTCTCCTATAAGTTTTGCATGTGTTCATTTTCATCTGTGTGAAGACTTAAATATTTTTCCTTTTTGAACTGATTTCATCTTTGGCTCATTAGATGTTCGGAAGTGTGGTACTTAATTTTGACATATTTTGAATTTTTCATTTTCTTCCTGTTACCGTTTTCTGATTTCATATCATTTTCATCGGAAAAAGTATTTGAAATGGACTCAGTCTGCTTAAATTTGTTGTAAGTTCCTTTGTTGTCTATCATATGCTATGGCTCAGAGAAAATCTATGTGAACTTGAAATGAATGTGTATTCTGCTATACAGTTAGATGAAGCGTTCTTTGCATGTCTGTTAGGTTCACTTGTTCTACTGTATTATTCAAATCTGCTGTTTCCTGATTTTCTGTCTGGATGATTTATCCATGTTGAAAGTGGGGTATGGAAGTATTCTACCGATAATAACATCTTTGACCATATACAGGAACTCCACGCTTTAACTTCTTTCCTTATATTTTATGATACTGATGTCACAACTTACATCTTTATGTGTCTGTTAACAAATTGATTGCAGCTTCACTTGTTTTTATCACTGTGTATTTTAATTTTTATACTGTAATTTATACACCACTATTATATTGTTTTTCTGAATTTGACTACATTCTGATCTTTGTAATAACTTTTATAATTGCATATGCTTTCATATTAGTAGGTATCTTTCGTTTAAATGGATGAATTTCTTTAGCATGTCTTAGAAGCTCATAAACTCCCTCAAGTTTTTGTTTGTCTGGGAAGGTCTCTTATCTCTCTTGCTTCTGAAGGAACGTTTTCCGGGATATAGTATTCTTGGTTGGTAGCATTTTTCTTTCAGCACTTTTTCTAGGCTTGCAAGTTTTCTGTTGAGAAGTAAGTGATGTTTCACGGCAGTTTCCTTTTATGTAATGAATTACTCTTCTCTGTCTGTTTTCAAAATTCTTTTTGTTTGATTTGAGAATTTGATTATATGCCTCAAGATTTCTTTATTCTTAATCTGTTTTTGGGTTCCTGTTTTTCATTTTTATCTCTAGATTTTCAATTTCCTTTCTAGATTTGTGATGTTTTTTGTTATTATTTCTTCAAATAAGCTCTTTTCTCATTTTCTATGCTTCTTGGTCTACTGTTATGTTAATATTGGTCCTTGGGATGGTATCCCAGAGGTCTTGTGGACTTCCTTCCTTCCTTCCTTTTATTTCCTTCTTTCTTTCTTGTTCCTCTGGCTGGATAATTTTAAATTATCTGTCTTAAAGCTCACATAAAGATCCCTTTGCTGGCAGACATGCATCTCTTAGTTCTATAACTCATACAGGCAATAATGGATTTCACACACAGGTTTTTATTAATGTCTGAGAAAGAGAAAGCTCATAAATTTTGCTCCTTGAGTATGATATTAGAAAGAAGGGGTTGAAATATATTATTCTATTTTTAAAATTCAATTAAATTCTACAAAAATTCAATGCTCCCAAACTTCTTTGTTACAGAGATTCAGAACAAATGAAATGGTAAAATTTGAGATTTAATTACTTCCATATGGAAGTAAGTAAGGTAAAATGATCAGCAAAATTGGAAGGATGCAAATAAAATAATGCATTAAAGTCACTAGAATTCTGTGAATTTAGTGTCAGAGTGTGAGAAAGAATGCAGTTGTATAAGGAGGGTTTTGAATTTTATTTTATGGCTATGGGTTGGGTATGTCCTTTTTAAACTTGTTTTTTAATAATTTTTTTAAATTTTGGTTTTTAAGAGAATAAAACCAAACAAAATAAAACAAGATAAACCCAATCAAAACAAAACAGTGGAAGTGATACAGGACTTCAAAACAGGATAATAGGAAATCAACAATGGTTACCATAATGCCTCTTGTTATCTTCAAAATTGCTGCCTATACCATCAGACATAATAAAATCAAACAAAACAGAACAGAATAAACCAATCAAAATGAACACTGAAGAGAGCAAAACAACAAAATGGAACAAAACAAAACAGTGAGAACAATACTGGATTTCAAAAACAAGACAAGGAAATCCCCCATAGTTTCTATATTGCATATTGTTATCCTCTAAACAGTTGCTCAGACTACCAGCTGTAGGCCTGCAAAATCAATCAAATAATACAAGAATTAAGCCCAAGATCCTCTGAATAGGCCGGTTGTTCGTGGAGGTGGGATTGGGGCAGGGGTTGTTCTTCTTTTCTCCCAGCCTGCGCTCAGTCCAGCTCACAGGAGGAGTGAATTGGCTTCTAGTTTGTCTTCCTGGCCCTGCATGGCTGCTGCTAGCTCATGGGTGGGGTGGGTATGTCCTTTTGTATTTTTATTTTTGGAAAGCTTTTTGGGTTTTGGCTCTAAAGAGGTAAAGCCAGAGGAACTCTCTAGGTGGGCTCCTGAGGAAAGTAGACTAATGAGCAGAAGGTGAGGTAACCTTGTGTTTCTTTCTAGCCTCTTGAGACTAGGCCTCCAGAGAATCACAGTCTCATAATAAACAATGTGTGATTCTCTTGAGTTTCATTTTCTTGGGTCATTTTTCAACTTAAGATTTAATAATAAGAAGGTGAGAAACCTCATGTTCTATTGCAGAGGTAGGTATACTGCAGCCTGCAAAGCAAATGCTGCTGGTAGCTGAATTTTATTTTTATTTAATTTTTTTGGTAGCTGAATTTTATAATAAAATGTTATTGAAACAAAGCCACACATCCATTTATATTTTGTCTACAGCTGCTTTCACACTACAAGGTGCAGGTGAGTAGGAGTGAGATAAATTGCATGTCTGAAAAGTTGAACATATTGATGTGGTTCTCTCCATACCTCTATTTAGTCTTAGCTGTTTCTTCTTTCTTTAACAGTGCATACTGCATGATGTCATCACATAAAATAATGAAACAAAGCTCAAGAACACAATGTCTAGCTTATATACCATATGATGTATATTGGTCTTTCACATTTTTACAAATATTCAGTACCTCATGGAAACTATCTGCTTTACATATAGTCACCAAAGCAAATGGTTTCATTTTATCATTATGAGGAATTTATATAGAATGAAAATCAATACAAGATATTCTTAGCATATCTTTTTTTTTTTTTTTTTTTTTTGTGGCACCAGGGATTGAACTCATGACCTTGTACTTGCCAGGCAGGCACTTAAGTCACTGGGCTAGATCCCTGGCCCTTAATACAAGACATTCTTATATATCACTGTAAGGGAATTCTGGTTCAGACATTTTGAGGGAATCATTTCCAATAGAAAACAAAATATTTAGACCTAGTGCAATTGAATCTACAGACTTGTCCTAAGGATACAAATATGAATAATATGTGCAAAAAGGTTTAGCCATTACAGTATTTTTATACAATATAAATGATTTAAAATCATCCAAATATTCAACATGGGATTAAATCAGTAAGGTAAGGTTTGCATACATACTGAAGTTTAAATACATAAGAGATTATTTATTAATGCAAAAATATTGTTTAGCGTCTTGCCATTTATTATAAGAAAGCATAAACCTGGAAGACAATATAGTAAAATACTCATAAATGTTATCTGTAGATTGCAAAATTGTAATAGTAAATTTGTATTTTTCTTTTCTAGAATGTTATAAAATTAATATATATTTGAAAAATAATGGAAAAATATATTCCCTCCCAAACACACATTTATGCCCTACATTTTTTTCATGAACATAGTAGATAGCTTTGAGAGCAGGAAATCTCTAAAAAGAGTGTCCTGGAGTTCACAGAAATATTTTCAACCTTCAAGGTTTATATTTTTTGATAATCTGCATATTAAACACACACATACCCACACACAAATGAGACATTACCATTTTTTCCTGTCCATCTATAGAGTTCTCATTCTTGAGTTCTTTTGTACCTTTTTTCCTCCCATGTTCCTCATCTGTCTCTAACTAAAAAGCCTAAACACAATTATCTTGCTTTATTGTTATCTATGAATAGCACTGAGTCGAATGATAAATCCAGATTTCTAATATCTATACTTCCTAAACCTACATGAGCTATTATTTTATATAATGAGTGTGATAAACATGAATTTTTTTTTCTGATTTCCATATGCTGACAAAGAAAAAACAGTCAATACTTAAATGAAGATAAAGAATATCAGGACAAAAAGGGAAATTTAGGATGAAAATTTTCCCAATTTGAAGACTGAATTGGCTTCACAAGATAATAAACTTATACTGCCATTCTATTTTTAAAAATTTCCTCAATATAAAGTAGGGATTCCAAGTGTAACTTCTTTAACCCAACTATTGTGCTAGTGAAAAAGCAATGTTTTTAGGAGCCTCTGAATTTTATAAAACATTTTTCTATATATGAGTTTAAAAGGCCTTCAAAGTTCAGCAAAAATTTCATGAAAGATTCTTTTACTCATATTGCCTCTGCTTCTAAACTTTCCTTGTCACCTAAGTGTCTTGGTTACTTTTTTGTTGTTGCTGAGACAAACACCTGACACCCAAAGTGAAGCCAGGAAAGGTTTATTTAGCTTACAGTTTCTGTGGATTTCAGTCCATAATCAGCTGGCTCCAAGGCAGGGTGGCATGGCACTGGGGCAACACTTCAAGGCATCAGCCAGAGCAAAATGAGGCAAAAAGACTCTTCTCTACCCTCAAATTGTACACAGGCCACCACCACCCCCAAAGACCTTCAGGGTGGGTGTAACACTCACAAAATGTCCTTGCCCTCTTTTGCACAGGATATTTACAAAGTAAGAACTCTGGCTCCCTGCTGAGTCTCTCAGTTAAACTTCTAAACTTCTCAAGTTGACACAATGTATTAACCATAAGAATCCACCCCTTGTCAACTTGGCAACCAGACATATTTCTTTAAATCAACCTCCAGATACCAAGACATGCTAATTCTTACCATTTTGCAACTTGAACATTATAACACAGCTTAACAATCCTTCAGAACCAGCAGTAAGTCTATCTACATTACATTACATCAGAAGCACATTTTGTCCTTGCACACCCAAAGACTCATGCACATCCCTCTATGCAAAAGGCATTTAGTCCATCTGCAAGAGTTGCCAAAGTCCTAACAGTTTCAGCATTGAAATAGTTTCAGCATTGCTGAAAAGTCCAAGTCCCAAGTCTCTGAAATGTAAGGCAAACTCTTAG
>RJWT010042171.1:0-12185 GCA_004365215.1 Cuniculus paca
GCTTTTTTCTGGGTTCCTGTTGCATGGAGTATTGTTTTCCATCCTTTGACTTTCAGTCTATGAGTTTCCTTTTGGGTTAGGTGGGTTTCTTGTAGACAGCATATGGTAGGATGTTGTTTCTTGATCCATTCTGCCAGTCTGTTCCTTTTGATTGGTGAATTGAGGCCATTTACATTAATGGTTATAACTGATATATATTAGCTTGTTTTAGTCATGTTATCTTTCTGCAGTGGTTTCTTTACCTTTTCCCTCTACTTAATTTTTTGCCCTGCTTGGTGTTCTTCTTCTGTTGATGTTTCTGATGTGATAGCTATTTTCATGTCTATCTAGAGTATCTTTCAGTATTCTTTGCAGGGTTGGTTTGGTCATCATGAAAGTCTTCAGCTCCTCTTTGTCATGGAAGTATCTTATTTCTCCATCAGTTTTGAAGGATAGTTTTGCAGGGTACATCAGTCTTGGTTGGAAGTTGTTTTCCTTTAGGACTTGAAATACTTCACTCCATGCTCTTCTTGACTTCATTGTTTGTGTTGAGAAGTCTGCTGTGATTCTGATGAGCTTTCCTTTATAGGTGATTTGCTTCTTTTCTCTCACAGCTTTTAATAGTCTGTTCTTATGTTGAATTTTGGGAATGCTAATAATTATATGTCTGTGTGTTGATTTATTTTGGTTTTCGGTAGGTGGAGTTGTATATGCTTCACTTATCTGTATGTCAGCTTCCTTTCCCATGTTTGGGAAATTTTGAGCTATGACTTCTTTAAATAGTGATTTTATATCATTTGTATTTTCTCCTTCTTTTTCCTTTACATCTATTAGTCTTATATTGTTTTTCTTTGTGTCATCTTGCAACTGCTGAGTTGCTATTTACTGATTCCTTGTTATTTTTAAAAGATGTTTCCTTTCTTCCTCACTAGCTGCCATCATGTCTTTGAAGTCTGAAATTCTATTTTCACATTCATTGAGGTGACTTTGCCAGCTTTCGATGGCCTTCTTGATTTCCTGGATATCTCTTTGAATCTGTTTCATGCATTCTAATTCTTTCTTGTATTCTTCATTCAAGGTTTCCATCCTTTTTCAGTGTTCCTCTATTTTTCCAACTTTATCTTGTTTAGATGTGCTTAGCATCTCTTTCATTACATTCATCATCTCTTGTTTTACCTGGAAAATCATTTCTATCCTCAGTTCCTTTAAAGTCTCATAGAGTTGTTTCTTTACTTCAGTTGCTATCATTTCAGAAGTTTCAGGTGTGTGGCTCATATTTTCTTCTGTGTCCGTGTCTTTTTGGCTTGTGTGGGAAGGACTAGAGGTGCAAGATTGCATTTTGCTCTTTCATTTTGTCATTTTCCTGTATTCCACTGTGGGAGGTTAATCCTATGTGGACAGTTGAGGTGCCAAGGCTAGGTGATACAATGTATACCTTCAGCTCCAGCCAAGACTACCACTGTGGCTGTTCTGATGCTGGGTGGTGTCTGGTTGGAGCCCAGGCAGGATGCCAGGGAAGCTCTGAATTTTCCGGGCCAATGGGGAGGGATGCAGACTCCTACCTGTCTGTTGGCAAGGTCCCAAGCTGCACAGCCAGGTGGAATTTGCTGTACACACCCCTTACCCAAGTGAAGCCCAGAGAAGTGGCTGCCAGGCTGCTCTGGGTAAATGTGTGGGGCCTAGGCAGGACCCCAGAGATGCCCTCAATGGCCCAGGCCAATGGGGGACAGACACAAACTGAAATGCCTACTGGTCTCTTGGTGAAGTTCCAAGCCCCACGGCCAGGCAGAACTCACTGGTCACACCCCCAACTCAAGCCAGGCTCACAGCAGCCACCGCTGGGCCACCCCAGGCTAGCAGGCAGGGTGCAGGGAGGACCCAGGGACACCCCGAACGTCCGTGGCTGACGGGGGCTGGGCGCCGATTTCTATGTGTCTGGTCACCCGTTCCCAAGGTGCACAGCTAGGTGGGGTTCACTGCGCTCACCCCAGACGGGTCTGGAGCATCTGCCACCATGCTGCTCACAGTGAGTGAGCAATTCTTTTATTATGTTTTTCATTTCTTCTTTTACCTGAGATAGTATTTCTGTTCAATTTCTTTTATAGTCTCATGAAGTTGTTTCTCTTTTCTTTTTTTTTTTTTTTTTTATTCTTTTTGAGACAGGGTCTCACTTTGCAGTTCAGGTTGATGTTGAGCACACTTTGTAGCCCAGGCTGGTCTCTCAAACTCACAACAATCCTCCTGCCTCAGTCTCCCAAGTGCTGGGGTTACAGGTGTGTGCCACCACATCTGTTCTTATTTGTTTCTTTTCTTCAGTTGCTATCACTTCAGACATTTCAGGTGTGTGACTCCCGTTCTCCTCCATGTTTACCTCTCCTGGACTTGTGCTGCTTGGGTTGGAGGCCAGAGACTGCCTTTTGCTTCTTCATCTTGACATATTCCTGGGTTCTTCCAGACACTTGGGTACTGGGGTCTCAGGCACTTCCCACATTGGCTACAATTTCTCTGAAGCAAGACTGTTTGGTTTTTCTAGCCAGTGCTGGCTATGGATATCTAATGATGGTCTTGGAGTGCATGGGTCAAGGCTGTCTGTTAATTTTCACCAGCCTGGGCTGGCTCCCATACAGCTGGTGGAGTGTGTGCAGGGGCAGGGCCACCTGTGCTTCTAGAATGAGCTGGCTACTGGCCCACAATGGCCCTTGGAATGTGCACGGGGGAGAAGATGGCTGGGGCCTGCAGATCTGAGCTGATGGGGAATGTATGTAAGCCAATGACAGGAAAATAGCATGGCAGTGACAGCACAGTGCAAGATGGCCATAACCATTAATGTAGATAGCCTCAATTCACCAATAAAAAGAAACATAGGCAGAGTGTATCAAGAGACAGGATCCATCAATATGCTTTATACAAGAAACATTTAACTAGAAAGAAAATTCATAGATTGAAAGTCAAAGGAGAGAGAACAATGCCCTATGTGACAGAGGACCAGAAAAAAAGTAGAGGTAGCCTACCCACCAACTGCAGAACAGATAAAAACATGGCAGTTTTATACAATGGAAACCTATGCAGCTATAAAGAAAGATAACCTCGAGGCTCTTGTAGGTAAATGGATACAACTTGAAATTATGCTCATGGGTAAAATGATTCAGTCAAATGGGTGAATTTAATGTTGTCTCCCTAGTATAACAAACTAAAAGAGTTAGTGGGATCCAAAATGCACAATACGTATGGTGAAAGTGAAAGGGGAGGAACTGTCTAAAAAGGAAAGGCAGTGGCCATTGCTAATCTATTATCATGACTTGAAACCCATGTTGTCTTCATTGTTCTGTTTAGTTTGGTTTTATTCTATTTTGTTTTGTTTGATTTTATTATAATTGATGGCATGGACAGCTATTTCAAACATAAAATATATAATTGCAGCCATTGAGGATTTCCAATTAACTTGTTTCAAAACTCTGTATTGCTTTCATTGTTTTGTTTTGATTGATTTTACTCTATTCTGTGTTGTTTGATTGTATTATGTCTGAAGGTATAGGCAACTACTTTGAAGATAACAAGAAGCGTTATGGTAGCCACTGCTGTGTTACTGTTATCTTGAAGTTCTGTATCACTTTCATTTTTTTTACTGGTTTTATTCTGTTCTATTTTGTTTGATTTTATTTATGCCCTATGGTATGAGCAGTTATTTTGGAGATAACAAGAGGCATTATGGTAGCCATTATTGATTCCCTTTTACCCTGTTTTCAAGTCATGTACCATGTTCATTGTTTTTTTTGTGATTGACTCTATTCTGTTTTATTTTGTTTGGTTATATTCTCTTCAAAATAAAAAAATTTAAAAGTTAAAAAGTAAATCAAGGAATATCAGGCATCTCCAGATCATTCATTGTGGGTCATATTTTGTTCCATATTTCAGTCAACCAGTCCAGTTATTAGTGTTTTTTAACATCATGTGCTGCAACATTAAGACTAGATTCTGTACTTAGTGGATGCATAAAAGAAATTCAGCCTCATCTACAGCTAATTTTCTGCCACTATAATCCAGTATCTATTTCCATGCCTGTTCCCTAGACTCTTCTTTTAAGGATTAGAAAACAGAAGAAATTCTTTGGTAGCGTAATGTACCTGTGTGTGCTGCTTGGCTCCTGCATCAGGGAAGTCTGTTCCTGTTTGCACAGACAACCCAGAATTAATTTCCTCAGGTATAGATGGAGAGGCCAATACCACAAGGGGTAGATTTGGAAATGCCTCTGCCACTGAGGATAGGGAAATCTCTTCCTTTGAAAAAATAATTTTATATGTATTTATAAATATAATTTCCCTAGCCTAGTCATACTCCTTTAAAACATCTTCATCCCAATTTATGGGGTCTCATTTTTTCCCAACCCATTGTCACTTCTAATTCATATATCATGATTATCTGTAATTTAAAAATTAATTTGTTATGAGTTATTTTATTTATGAGCTAAGTGGATTTTGATTGAGTCAGTGAGGTAAGTGATGGTGGTAGTAAGGTCCTCTGGTTAGAGCCACTGGGCCCCTCAATAACTTAAAGAGAGTAGATAAATAGTTTAGAATGCATCTCTTACCTGAGCTACGCATAATGAAGATTATGAAATGTAAGAATGAATACCCATAAAATTGCTACTAGATTCAACTTTTGGATCTATCAGCTGCTAAGACTGCTTCTTGCTTAGAAAATAAGATCCAATAGGGTGATTCTATAGTGCAAACAGGAAATGTCAGAGTATGCTGTGTTATTATAAAAAAAGAAGTAAGCAATGGATATTTTGAAAACAACTTATTTTCAAAGGACAGACTAATGCATGTTTCCAAGACCTGACTTGTTCTCTTAATTGTAGGCTTGGAATCAGTATGGAAGTTATTTTAGAAAACGAAGTGACCCGAAAACCTTCTCTTAAAGGGGATTAACATTAAATCACTTAAGCTGAGAATGAGCATAAATTTTATTTGGTACCCAACTTGGCAGATAAATCTGCAGGAAAGTGATAAAATAGTTTGTTTATTCTATTTTCTTACTTTTGTTACACTTGATGGACCTGAGAAGCATAGAAAGAACTGTATAGTTTGTGAGGCCCAGAAGAATATTATTATTTAAGTACATTGGTAATAAAGTTTTTGAGAAGATTGAGTTGAGCTTTATCTTTCTGTTTCTAAATTAGACTTCCTCTTCAGGCTGGGGACTTCACCAATGGGGTTACCATCATAGTAGTAAGTCTACTGACATTAATTCCAGGGTATTGATATGGGCTGGGTTTCTGTAGGTTGGATGGAAGTAGTAACAGCCCATCTTCCATATTCATTAACCATTGATTGAACATAGTGTGGTAAGTTTTAATACAGTATTGTGTTTCCTACTGGTGATCATGGCACACAGTGATTTGTGTGTGTGTGTGCATGTGTGTGTGCGTGCGTGTAAAACTGAATGTAAGATATCAAGTTTGAATTTATTTTTTCTTTCTTGTGTGATTCCTGGGCTCCAGCCTAGAGGTAGGCTAACACTGAGTTACATCTTCATCCCTTTTTTATTTCAATACAGAGTTTCAATAAGTTGCTCTGAATGGCCTGGTTCCTTCTGGAACATTCAGGTGTTTGATAGTTAAAGCCTAAGTACCGCCACGCCACTCTTTCTAAGTTTCTATTAATCCTTTCTCCTCCCCATCTATCCATTCATCTACCCAACATTTATATTCCAAACACTTAATTATATGCTAGGCAACGTTCTGAAAGTTAGGACTAAGCAATGAAGAAAAATAGAAAAAAATCTTCATTCCTGCAAAAGAATTAGGGGAGGCATTTGTTTGAGCAAGGGAGGAGGTTGTAATAAATCAGTAGAAAAGTAAGTCTGAAATTATTAAGTAGATTTTAAAAATGTACCATAGGGCAAATGAATCAGGAAAAGTAGATAGGTTAATGACACAATTTGGGATTATGCAAGCAGGTCTCATGGCAGAAGTAATATTTAATCATAGCCTTAGTGCAAATAAAAGCAAATTGATTTCAAGCAGCAGGCACACTAAGTGTAGAGACCAAGGTGATCCTACTGTGTTCAAGGCAAAGCAGAAAAGTCTGTGTGGTTTCTTGAGAAGAGTCTGAAAAGAGGTGGGAGAAGTGATGGGGCTAACTTCTTATGCTCATGTAGACCCTTATGAGTGACTGGGCCTGATTGATATTAAAAGGGCCACAAGCTTCTTTGTTAAAGAATCTATGTTGAGGATATTCTGAGAATAGTAAAGTCAAAAAGCAGGCTACAGTTGAAAGAATATAATAGTTGCAATTCATACCTGAACTAGATTGTAGCAGCAGAGTGAAGTGATTATATCATGGGCGTATTTCAGAGGGAGAGCCACCAGAATTTTCTAATATATTGAATGTGGGAAGTGAGGGAAGTAGAAATCAAGGACATATAAAATATTTTGTGTAGCTGGGAAACTTAAATTGTCATTAAGTGGGGAAGACTGTGGCAGAGCATACCTAGTTGAGGATATTCAGAGTTATGTTTGGGCAGTTTTGAGCTTTAGATGTATGCCATACAACTGAGTGCATTGGAAGTTACAGGAGTCTAGCATGCAGAGGGGAAATTTGGACTAAAGTAAATGTTTGGAGACATTGGTAAATGGTTGAATATTTCATGCTGTGAAGCAGGCCGAAATGCTTTTTTACTGAGGGTAGATGGAAAAGGTATTTTAAAGGACTAATCCCTAGGTTATTTTAACTTTACAAAGCTAGGAGTTTAGCAGAACTCAGAAAAGAAGCAGCATCCTGTGAAGTGGAAAAGGAAGGGAAGAGTATTTTCCATAGGCAGTGATCAGTTCTGTTAAATTTTGCTAGGGGCTTAAGTAAGAAGAGAACAGAGTTGACCACTGAATTTAACAAAGTGAGCGCCTATGTTGCCTTTGCTGATAGACCTAGGATCTGTTAGGCAGATAAAGAAGGAATAGAATGAGGTGCAACAAGGTGAAGCCAGAAACCATTAAATTGATTTCAATTTTTCCTGTCCCCAATCCAGAATATCCATGCCACTATGTTCTCTATTTTCTCATTCACCTTTATATTATGTTAGCAACTCTATTTCATGAGTAGTTTTAATTTCCTTGGCAAGCAGGATGCGCTGTTCCGGCAGATGTGATTGTCTTCAGTTTGTGCTCTCACTCCTACTCTGTCTAGTGAAACATATTTAGCCGTGAACCTAGTCCTGAGTGATCCCAGGCACGGGTGTGCTCATCACCCTGGAGATGGAGACAGAGAACCTACTTAGAGGATAACCCTGGAATATGATCATGAGCAGCAGAGTGAGGCTTGTTCTCATCTCCTTCTGGTGAGGCCCTAGAACAACTATTTTAGCATCCCTCTTTTTATACTTTCAGAGCAGGGAAGGTAAAAGCCTTGAAGTTAAAATGAATTACAGGGATTTCGAAGGAAAATAATAGAGTGAGCAAAATGATAAAAAAAAAGAAAAAGATCAAGACATATTAGGAATCTTCCCAGGCAGTTGACATCACTTTTAGGGCTGTGATAATTCAGGGAGGAATTCAAGGGGTTATTTATATCTCAAAAGTGATCATAAAATTTGGAAGCTATTTTAGAAAATCTCCTTCATGAGCAAAGGCCTATGGATGAGTCAGTTGTATTAGTCTCAGTTGGAATTTGGTGGGACAATAAGACTACTTCCATGCTGTGGTCTGGAAACATTAGCAACTAGAACTTTCTTGTTCTTGGCACCTAGCATGCCTGTTACTCCCTCCCCTTCAATCTCATTTATTCACTGTAGGCCCAACAATTTGACTTATAATAATAGCAATTGTTTGGGAGCAGAGAATACAGTTTTCAGGCTTTCATTAAGGGCTGTGTTAAGACATTAGTAGATGATACATAGAGAATAAATTGGTGGGATCCCTACTTGACTGTCCCTACTAGATTCTGGAAAGCAATTCACTCTGCTCTATTATCCACATCTTTCTATGTTGGCTATTCACCTGCAGTGCTTCTTTACACAAGCACTTTAGGTCTACTCCACATACATTATACACTGCAGAGTTGCCTATGACTTCTAGTTTTCTAGACTGAGCCTGCATGACAGTCTTATTCTTGCTCCTTGGAGGAACAAGTGAATATAAGCTGCCACCTTAACTTCATCCCTTTGGATACAACATCCTCTGCCGTCACTATTTCCTATTCCAAATAGTGGAAACAGAATGTCTTGTTACCAATGAAAGTTTCTCAATGTTCCTACCTTGGTGTAGGTGGTAAGCAACACAAAGATATGCTAATGTGTTAGCACAGTCATTGTGTCACCACCAAGCTGTGACCTTGAATTAACGTTTACAGTGTGAGGACTGGAGCCAACTCGAGGAAAGAAACCTTGTTGGACTAAGAGACATTAATGCTCATCCTTGTGGGAAGCTCTTCTTGCTTTGAGTTTCTGGGTAAAAGTAGAGACAAAGAACAACTGGGATAGGGGAAAGGAGAAAAGAAAGAAGGGAAAACATTTTATTTATATGCATGTGTGTATACAAGATAGATAACTATATTACTAATCTCTGTTCATTAAAAAGAATAGTTTGTACTTTCAATGTTTGATCATTTTTTATGCATAAATCTTGTAATCTGAACAACTACTTTGAAGATAATAACATGCGATATACTAACTAGTGTAAATTTTCTATTATTTTGTTTTGAAATTCTGTATCATTGTTTTTATGTTTTTGTTGTTATTTTGTTTTAAAGTAGAGACAAAGCATTTCAGGCAGAAGAAACAGAGAATATTTATTGAGGTCATATAACACTAGCCCTTTAGTCAGCAAAACTGTTGGTGCTGACAACTCCAAGAATGGTCCCTGAACTTTTTAATCTTGCACTGTGGTGAGGAGGCAGCAGGAAAGGAAAGTACCTAAGGACTTAGGGGATGGGGTGTGTCTGACTCTGAGTGCATCTTTTCCCCTTCTTTCTCTGTATCTCAGAGCCATCATCAATATATCCCTGACCACACAGACTCCTGAGGTGTGTCTGTTTTCTTTCAAGGTGGATAGTACATAACATAAACATTCATCACTTCTGTCCTGTTTTCATTGCCCTTTTCTGACTCAGACTCATTTCAGAAATGAGTGTCTGCAATACTTCTTAACTAGTCCTTGCCTGCAGCCTCTTTCCCTTTCATGTATTCTGTATATGACTGCCAAATTTATCTTCCTGAAATATTAGTTAGGCTGGATAACTTCTTTGTTCCAAAACTTTTACTAGCACCTCTCTGGCAGAGCAGCTATTTGATAGGAAGGGCTCTACCCCTCTCATGATTTACTTTTACCTTTTTCTTTCATAGTCTGCAGAGAAGCAGGACCTATACACAATCTAGCTATTTTGTTATATTGCTATTCCTCTGTGTCAATCATGCTAAAGTCCTCCCTGTCCCTCAAGCCCTGAAGGGCCTTGGTCTCTCAGGGAAGGTGGAAAGCATACTCGCAAGAGCTCAGGTTCTGGAGTTGGTAAGACAGGATTCAAATTCCAGCTTTGCCAGTGACAGCTATAGGAACTTTTCCAATAGGTTTTATATCTTTTCTAAGTCTTAATTTCCTCAATGCTTTTAAAATTTTTTATTTTAATATAAGTAAAAATAATGCAAGTAGCTATTAATAAAGAAAATATAGAAATCGCCATTATTACTTCTATGAAAAATTAAAACAAAATTATATAGCAAAAGAATTAAAGATAATAAGTTAAAAAAGACTCTCACAAAGAAAATACAAATTTTAGTATATGTGCTGCTGAAGTGAGCACAAAAAAAAAAAAAAAAAAAAAAAGGACAAAAATTTCTTTTCACTGCTGACTGTGGGGGGAAAGAACAAGGCTACCAGGAAGCCTGTGAACGAGCAGCATGCGTGGGCCACTGCCAGAGTGAGACAAGCCAGATCCCAGCCCCTTTTGGCACATGGGCTGGCAAACAAGAAGTACCAGTTCCCCATTCTCATAAGTGACTGGCTGATCTGGAGAAACACAGACTGGGATGATAGCTATCAAGGTGTAACGCAATTTGATGCTTGTGGTGCTTTGGTGTTTCACTGACCTTGCAGGTCTAAAGCCAGTGGTCTGATCATCTGTTCAGAGGATAGTGGTGTGCAGTGTGGCATCTAGGGTGGATCTCCCAATGAGGGTGGTAGTCATTGTTGATTCCCTATTGTCTTGTTTTGAAGTCCTGTATCATTTTCATTGTTTTGTTGGGTTGGGTTTTATTCTCTTTTGCTTTGTTTGATCATGTTATATCCGATGGCATGAGCAGCTATTCCAAAGATAGCAAGATCTATCATGGTAGCCATTTTGGATTTACTATTGTCTTGTTTTGAAGTCTTTTATTGCAGTCATTGTTTTGTTTTTATTGTGTCTATTCTATTCTGTGCTGTTTGATTTTTACTATGTCCAAAGTTATCTGCAGCTATTTTGAAAACAACAAAAGGAATGATGGTAACTATTGTTGATTTCATAATGTTGTGAAGTCTTGTATCATTTACACTGGTTTTCATTGGTTTTATTCTGTTTTATTTTCCTTGGTTTTATCCTCTTTAAAATAAAATTTAAAAAAAATTCTTTTTTTCTTTTCCCCTTTTCTCTACCTATTTTTTTTCCCTTTGAGCAGTTGCTTACCCTTTCACAATATTTATTGAAGATTTTGTATCTTATTAACCCTTTGAGGTTCTTACACTATTGAGACAATATCGTATTTACACATGTTAGTTTGATTTATTTCACTTATGAGTATGGTGTGAAGTCACATCCATTTACCTACACCTAGATCAATTTTGCATGTCTCTGTCTGGTATTCTGAGTAACTCTTTTGAAGATAATTATGTAAAATAACAGCCTTTGTTATGTTCCTACCACCTTGTTTTGAAAGCGTATATTATTATTTTGGACTCTGTTATTGTTATTTGTCTCTTTTGTTTCTTGTTTTTCTTATACTTTATTTTGTTTTCCCCTCTAATACAGAAAGGACACATGTACATGTATAAGCTGATACATGCCTAGAACTTCTTCTAAATAGTGTCCAAGAATTGATTTTCTTATATGTGATGGTATGAACAGCAACTTTGAAGATAATGAGCCATTATGGTAGCCATTGCTGATTTCATATCACCTTGTTTTGAAGTCCAATAACGATTTTATTCTTTGTTTTGATTGGTTTTGGTCTGTTTTCTATAATTTGATTTCAATATGTGTGAAGGTATGGACAGCTATTTTGAAGAAAACAAGAGGCATTATGGTAGCCATTGTTGATTTCCTATCATCTGGTTTTGAAGGCCTATAATGCTTTCATTCTTTTGTTTTGATTGGTTTTATACTGTTTTGTTTTGTTTGATTTTATTGTGTGTGAAGGTGTGGACAACTATTTGAAGAAAGCAAGAGACATTATGGTAGCCACTGTTGATTTCCTGTTGTCTTTTTTTGAAGTCCTGTGTTGCTTGCATTGTTCTGTTCTGATCTGCTTTGTTCTGTTTCATTTTGTTTTGTTTTATTTTCTTTAAAAAAAAAAACCCTCTAACACTGCACATACCTCATTATACCTCTTCTATGTCTGTCTCCACCATTAACCACAAACTTTAGCAAGGAAGAAGTTGGATCACTTTTGATGTGTACCTGGCAGGACATGCTCTAGTTCATGGGCAGCATTTGGTATCTGTTGAACTGTGTATTGCAATGTCCGGTAGTAATAGTTGGCATTACTGATGTGTACTTGCCATGCGCTCCCTATTCTACATACTTTTCAAAGATTAACTCTTTAATCGTCACGATAGTTCTCTAAATCAAGTCTTAATCCTACCCCATTTTACAAGTGAAGATACCCAAAGACCAGGCTCCAGAGCCTTCACAATATTGCCTTCTTCTTACATGCTCAAGATAAATGAGAATCTTTGCCAGACAAGATGGCACACACCTGTAATTCCAGTTACTCGGGAGGCTGAGGCAGGAGGATCACAATTTCAAAGTCAACCTGAACAACTTAACAAGAAAACTGTCCTCAACAATACAAAAGAATTAGGAGTACAGTTCAGTAGTAGATGTCTTGCCTAGCATGTGTGAGGCTCTAGGTTCAATCTCCATCACTGAAAAACAAAAACAGAGAGAGAGAGAGAGAGCGCGCAAGGGAGCAAGAGAGCCCAAATCTTCAAGAATCTAAAACTAAGATTTTAAAACCTG
>RJWT010042172.1:0-12176 GCA_004365215.1 Cuniculus paca
ACCAGATGCTTATGTTCTCATATGATGGTCAGAAGAACTCCATGTCTGAGGGAACTATTATTAATTTTATGGACAAGGAAATGGACCCTAAGAAAAATTGAGACGTCATTGGTAAGTGGAAGATAAAACACAAATTCATTTTTCCACTGAGGTCAACTTCTTACCATATCAGAATGATCTCTTTTTTAAGTGGAATTTACATGATATGTAACAATATACACAAGAAGAGGTTTTGACTGGTGCTTCTTGAAGATGTGTTTTATTAAGTTTGTAACTACAAACTTGTCAAAATCTACTATAAACTGATTATTTGCAGAACGATGAATGGGGAATATTTTACTAAAAAATAAAAATAAATAAGTAATTACCAGGACTGTTTGTATTGTGATATAAACCCCCACACATTGATGAACAAAAACATTGTAACCACTATAATGGAAAATATTAGGTTGATATGACCTTGAACATTTTCTTGTGCATTTTTCTATAAATTCATGAAATGTAAGCCCTTTGGTTAGAGTTTATGGTAATGTATTTTTATGGGAAAGACTGAAAGTCATTCTGGAAAGCAAGAAAGTTTGCTTAATGGCTAAAGAAAAAACATTAGAAAGCAAAATAGACTGTGGCAGAGAAAAGTAAAAAATGTTATGCTTTGTAGCTCTGGGTGCCAACTTCATTAATTAATAGAGATTTTAAAATCCTTTCAAGAAGATGAGCTAAAGAACTAGAACCACTGCTGGTATAGATAGTAAATGCAGATCAAATGGGTTGCATTTAAAATATGCTGGCTTCAGATAAGACAATTAGGAGGATGACAAAAACAGTCAATAAAAGGGAAACAAATCTTATTCTTAAATACTGGCAGCAATTAACGGAATTAATTGAAAATTGTTCCTCTTTTCTATAAGTATTCGAAAGAGAACTTTTCACAAGTTTTTTGCTACTGATGTTTTGGGTTTTCCTTCTAATTTTTGGTGCATAATAGTATATATCTTGTGTGACAGGAGCTGGTGCTCTTAGAGGAAGACAGACTGGGTTGCAGAAGTGTCAAGAAAGGAATGGGAGAGAGTTAGCACAGAGAGGTTTAGGCTCTGATGGGTGGGACTGCTCAAGGATCTAGTATGAGAACTGACAATAGCGTTTTGTTCTGTTTTTGATTTTTCTTTTCAATGCAGGCATTGAATCCAGGGTTTTCACACTGAATTATAGCCCTAACCCTTTCTTCATTTTTTATTTTGCAACAAGACCTGACCAAGTCACTAAGTTACCCAGGCTGGGGCTCAGGCTTGTGATCCTCCAACTTCAGTTTGCCAGGGTAATGAGATTGTTTTTCTTTTTAATTTATAAATATTTTTTCAAGTAGTGTTTCCTCTTTGGTGTCTTTGGCTGTTTCTCAATTTCCTACTTATTTGTGGCTTAAATTATAAATTTCTGCATAGCCAGCTGTCCCCAAACTTTAGTGGATCTGTAATTCATTTGCTCACAGTTCTGCAATGTTGGCAGAGCCCAGGTAGGACAGTCCATTTCTGTTTCATGGGACATCAGTTATAGCGTGAAGTATTCTATGGCTCAGATAGCCCCACACGTGTGGCCAGGAAACTGGCCCTGACCATCAGTTGGGTGCTCATTTGGGGTTTCGACAGGTCCTTGGTTCTCACACGGCCTCTCCATATGGCTCAGTTTGGGTGCACACAGCACAGTGGCCTCAGGGAAGTTGAATGTCTGATATGAAAGCTGGATTTCCCCAGAGTTCAAAGGTGGAAATTTCCAGGTCTCTTTGAGGTTTCAGCTTAAAACAGGAGCAGCATTGTTTTGAGCACATTCTGATCATTAAAGCAGGTCACCTCCTGGATGTTAGAGATGCTCAAGCACAGATGTGACTATCAGGAGATACAGCTTGCTTGTGATTACTGTCACATGAGCATGGACAATCTGATCTTTAAAAGAGATACTTGATCTTTATCAAGAATGATGAGCTTTCAGACTATTAATGACATTAAAATCACTCTCTTAACAGAATCCCAAATTCACGGAGAAGTAAATACCTTTCAACATAGTACATGTCACCCTAGAAGCATAGAGCCCTGAAAAACACAAAGTACTACTATCTTCAAAGTGTGCGATACATAGTCTTAGTTGCTCTCCCCTCACTGGGACACAATATCTGACATCCACAATTTAAAGTGAGAGAGTTTTATTTATGCTCACAGTTTCAGGGCACAGTCAGTTGACTTTAAGGCATGAAGGGCACAGTGGAAGGGCTTAGGCTGAGGGAAATGGCTCATCCCATAGCAGTAAGAAGCAGAGAGAGAAGGGAGGAGCCAAGGAGAGGAGGGAGAGGCAGCCATGCAGATCACATGACAGCGACCCACCTCCAGCCAGAGGCCTTCCACCAGCAAGTCAGTTATAGAACCTTCCAAAAGCCTCGGCTCTGACCTTATGAGGCTGTGGGGGGACAGTCCACATCCAAGCCATAAGACAGGGTCCTTTTTCTCCAAGTTTTTGAAACACATTTCTTTTTGTTTTAATTTTTATTTTTTATTAGTACATTTGCAATACAAAATGATTACATTCATCACGGGGAGTTAGTACATATAGGTAACACACCTTAATTCTTTATTTTAATCCCCTCCACCCCCCGTCTTGGTGCCTTTCCCTATTGCAAAAGGTCTATATCCCTGTTTCCAATTATATATCATTCACTTTGCTGTTTATGCTTTAGTTTTCTCATATTTCTTATATGGGCAAATTTACCAGTTAGAAGCTTACAGTTTCTTTTGCCTAGGTCAGTACTGCGTTTACCTAGTGACACCCACACTCATTGCAAATGTACCACTTGCTTTTTGAGGTAGTGTAAAGGACACAGTGATACATTTTCCTAAAACAGTCAGCCAATGTTGGTCTTCTGTGGATCTGGGCTACCTGAGAAAAGATGTTTAAGGTAGAATTCTCAGCTTTGCTCTCTCCTACAACTAATTCAGGCCTCCAGGATTTGCATTATAAAGTTGTGGGAGAGGTGAAGTGTCATAGGAGACAGAGCACCAACTTTCATTAAATTTCTGACTTGCCTATTCTCTCTTCATCTTGGATATCTCACTATCACAATGTTTAACTCTGTTTATTCACCTTCAGTACTCCATAGAAATCTAGATATAAGTGTCCAATGGAATAAAATGAAATGCAGTAACCTATGACAAAATAAGAAACAACATGCATTGTAAACTGTAAGTATTATATGAAAGCGCATATTCATAATGCTGATATATAAAAAGGTCTATTTTAAGCAACTCAATCACTTTTTTTCTGGCAAATGCTTTATACCGATGCTTTCATATACTGGAATTGCAGATTCTTCCTGCTGTAGTTCTCATTTCAGTTGTTTTTTGAGCACTCTATATAAAACAAATATTTTAAGGTTTTTACAAATGGTAAAGAAGTATCCAAAACATAAATGCTAATTGTGGGCGAGAAAAGCCACTTGAGAGACGCTGACTGTGGAGTTTAGTGTCTCCAGACCACTTGAATTTTCCATTAAGAAAACTCTTAGTAACAGTAATTAGTTAACCTCTCCCATTCACACCTGAAGATGACAATGTGTCCCTTTTCAAATATGATGTTGATTTCTTTGTGAAATTATCAAATCATCGTACATTGACAAAGCCAGGCATTTCACACTCTCTTGGGCACCCTGAGGAGTATGAAAGAAGAGTAACTTATGCTTGGAGTTCTTGGGAAGTTTATGATTTATCACCACTTCCAAAATAGCTACAGAGGATTGGATGAAAAAGTTAGGGGGATTTCATGGTGCTCCACCAGTGCTCAGGAATGAGAGAGACAGAGAGAGAGAGAGAAAGAGAGAGAGAGAAATGGAGAGAGAGAAAGAGAGAGAGAGAGAGAGAGAGAGAGAGAGAGATCTTAGCTGGGGCAAGAAGGGAAGGCACCTTGAAAATAGGGACTGAACTTTAGTTTCATAACCATTTCTGTGTCCAGACATTAAGAAGCAGCTGACAGTAGGTTATATACTTTAATAGGTGCTTGAAGATTAAGCTACTCAAGGAAGTGGGGCATAGAGGCATCTAAAGTGGAAGGAGAGACTTGAGATGTGGATGACCAGAACAGATGATTCCAGCTAAGACTTGAAGGAGATACATGAAGGGTTTCTGAGGCCAGGCCCCAGAGTCTGGGCTTTCATCTGAGAGGCAGAAAGGAGCAATTATTATATGCTTTTAAGTATGGGTACTTCATTAAAAAATTCTGGAGTGAAAATTTTCTGTCCTTTCATTTCTGACATTAAGAATGCAAAGTCTTACAGAATCCTCATGTTAAGGATAGAATAAAACCTTAAACATTGAGTCATTTTTCAATGATGGAATTATTTGTCTTTGATTAATCATGAAGACATTTCTTCTCTGCCTGCATCTCCTTTCATCTATTTCATATAGCTCTTCAATAAGGAAAATCACTTTCTTTGAAAGCATAATAACATTTCTTTTTGTACTGATTGTGTTGCTTTTGTACAAAAGGCATTATGTTTATGCTGTAAGTCTCAGCAGCAAGTGCGAGAGGGCCTCTGGAAGCGTGATGGCCTCTTAAGATAGTTATTATTGTCTTGAAACTAAATGTCTAATATTGCCTCCTGTAGGAGCCTCCATCCAAGAGAAAACAATCACCGATCCAGGTGATCACCAGGGAAATGAAAATGTGGAAAGAGAATTGTGTCTCTGACAAGGATGGTTTTGGATGTGAATTATGAAAATAGGGTCTGACTTCTGATGTTTTTGTGTTTATTATCTGAACCAAGTCGGCTCTGCTAGACTAGGAGATGAACAGTGACCAGCACATTCATGCTTACATTTCCTTATGGTTGGAGGGAGGCAGCAAAGTGAACAGATAATCCTGTCTGAGCTAAGCCTGGCTAACTTTCTAGGTAAACACCAAAATCAGTGAATGAGCATGCCTATGCACCTTCTGAAGTACCACGGGAGTAGCCTCACCCGAGCCTTTGTTTTCACAGGAATGCTAATTTTAGAACCAGCCTGGATACGTACTTAGCAAATCTCCAGCCTTGCACACAGATTTAGAACTGTACCTGACATATCCTAAAATGATACTTTGATTTTTCACTCTCAAACCATGCAATTTTGCTTTCTAAAACTTCAGCTGAGAATGGATGCATTTAACATTTGGCTTTGGCAGGAAGGAAATGTTCCCTTGTAGAAATATGTGGCTGCTATGAACACAATTGTTAATTCAAATCCTGCCTAGGCAATTTAAAAGAATGTGTGTTTGATGCATAGTAGGTATTCAATTATAGTATTATGCTTAATTCCATGAATTAAGTGATCAGAACTCAAAGTTGTATGTGTAATTTGGAGAAATTATAAATGAATTAAATAGTGCTCCAATCAACCAGACATCAGAGAGAAATGATTAATGATTCCAACACAAAGTGAAGAAAAAGGAAAGAGGAAACCCTAGAGAATGAACTCTAGGAAAGAGCATGCATGTTATCCTGCTATGTCCCTTGAAAAAAATGATATCTGAGTATAGGATAACTACCTCCCATCCTCTCCTGTGCAAGGACCACAGACTTGTGTTTCCAGTATTTGACTTCAGTAACAGGAGAGTAAAAGGGAAAGTATACTTGAGTTCTATTTCCCCATAGGACAGGCTGTGTGACAACGGTGAAGTTACTTGCTTTGCCTACACAACAGTCTCCTCTGCTAGCAAGAAGTTATGAAATAAGTGGCTTAGGTAATGCCCCAATTATATAGCATGACACTAGAGGTTATTTCTTCTCCACAGTTCTCTATTATAACTCCAGTGCTCCATAGACAGGAAGGTTTGTTTTAGGTGAGTATTTTAAAAGCTAGAAGAACAGAAGTGTCAAGTCTGAATTACAAAATTATAAAATTTGAGCTCCTGGGAAGATGCAGGTTCAATTAGGAAGCCTGATGCAGCAGCTCACTTGGCAGAGGCAAGCACTGAAGTGCCCAAGTGCACGGCTGTAAAGAAAATGAGGAAGTCCATGTGCCCTGCCTCCTGCAGCCCTGAGACCTGGGTTCATACATATTAACTCCATCTTTCATTTACTGAGTGCCTATTCTATGTTGAAACTATTCTACACGAGTGGGTCTCATAGTAAACAAGCCAGAAAGGGCTCCAAACTCATGGAACCCAATTCCAGTGAGAGATGATAAATAGTGAGCAAAAAATGAGCCATATACTAGGAAGGGTGCATGCCAACAAGAGAAATGATATAGGCTTAAGGGAAAGACAGAATGCATATGGAGAGCTGCCAGTGACAGTGGGGCTCACACTTCCTTCTGAGAAAGCGATATGTGGACAGAGATCTGCAGGAAATGAGGAAGCACACATGTGGGTAACTCAGAGACAAATATTCCAATCTACGAAGATGGAAGGTCCACATTAGGTACTAAGGTTGTCAAGGGTGTGGGTGTTGGAAGAAACCTTAACAAACCATGCGACTGGAGGGGTGCAAGGGAAAAGAGGATATGGAGACTGTTCAGGTGACCCTTCTACACAGGGACACAAGCTGCTGTTCCTGCTCATAGGGAACCTGGCTTTTCAGCTGGGTCAAGCAGAAAACCATCAAAAGGCATTTTGCAGAGTAGTAGCAAGTTCTATACTAAGTGTTAGAGAGATCATTCCGGATGTCTTATATAGAAAGGATTTCAAAGACATAAGTATACAAGAGGAAGGTCAGTATAGGAAGCTATTGAAATATACCCGGTGAGACACAATATTGGCTCAGACCTAAGTCACAGTGATAGAAATGGTGAAAGAGGGCCGGGGATATAGCTCAGTGGCACAGTGCCTATCTGGCAAGTGCAAGGTCCTGAGTTCAATGCAAAAAGCAGTGAAAGGCAGTAATATTCTGTTATGGTTTGTGTCTAGGTGGCCCCCCAAGCCTCATGTAGTCATGGAAGCACCGGAATCTAGCATTTGTGATTGGTTTGTTGTCTAGTGCTGGGATTGGTGGTGTGAACGCTGCACCTGCCCAGAGGTGGAGCCCGCCCTCAATGTAAGGTCAGGAAGGATGCGTGCTTTTTCCCTCTTTTGCACTGTTTGCTCTTGCCGCTTACAGCCAGGCTGCCCCACAACCACACCACCCTCCCAGCTGAGTATGGACTAAAACCTCCATAACTGTAAGAAATAAACCTTCCCTTCCCTAATTCCAGGTGTCTGGTATTTTGTCTTAACAACATGAGAAAAGTAACCAAGACAGATTCTATATGTATTTCACAGAATTTGCTAATCAAGTGACATGATATACAAGTGAAGCTCTCTCCTTGTTTGATCTTGCAAGATGAATTAGTAACCAATGGCACAGCAAGTACAAATGAAATCCCAGCATAACAGACTCCTTCCAGAAGCTGAATCCATAGAGTGAGGTGGTGAGTAGAATGCAGACTAAGGAAGGAATATTTGAAGAATTGACCTGTTCAGTACACCTCCACCTCAAAAGTCGGTGAGTCACAGGCAATACCTTACAACTTTATGCTAGGCCCTCCTTCAACCATCTCTGCCTCCCTGAAATTACTAATCCTCTGACACAAAGCCCAGGCTTCAAAAGGGCAAAGCAGTATGTTGACCTCATGGTGACAACATAAAGTAAGGAATATGTGATTTTTTCCTAGGCTAAACCTGGGAATCAGGAAAATTTGAGTAGGAGTTCAAATTCCTAAAGGTGAAAAATAAGCGATGTGAGGGAGATCACAAGCATGGCTTTATACTTGGTTGCTTTGGCTCTCAGTTGTATTTAGATAATTGGCCGTAGCACATTGTCACCATAATTTTCTTTTCAGAATATTCCAGAATCTAAAATGCTCATTTTAGCCACATTACAGTGGCTATGCAGTGAGTTTTGACTATTTCAGCTACTGATTGTGTCTGTGAGTTACATCTCACCTGAGGAAACCCACCCATGGGGACCATTAGCACAAACTACCTCAGAACATTAAGTCATGACAGCACTCACATACACCTTGCTCATTAAGTCACAAAACTAGTTTTATTATGATGTTTACATAGTATAGATGACATCTTAAAAATATTATATTTTGTGAATAAATTCAGTTATAAGCTTTCCTTCTTGATAAAATTTAAGTCTACGCTCAGCTTTTCCACTCTTTGAAATCTCTAATTCTTCATGATATTTTCTTAGATTAGTAAGAATCATCTCACATCTTATTGTTTATTGATCTATGCCAAAGATTTTTTTGAGAACAATTTGACATTTAAAAGAGGAGACTAACTGTGAAAGGTCAAAAGGAAACATAGGGTTGTAGGAGCATGTGGTTCTTCCTGTCCTCCAGCACCTCTTAGACATAGCATTTCCTGCCCTATTCAGGTCAATTCAAAGTGGAGATAAATCTCCAGCCAGGTTGAGGGAGCAAAGCAAGCTCAATTTTCACAGGGTCTGGTCTGAGGAATGTAGAAAAGTGTTCATGTTGCGAAGCTTCTCCAGATGTCTAATTCAGAGCTTGAAATTTCAGCATTATGCATGCATTGCCTTCGTTATGGATTATCTTGCTGGACTTTTCTTTTAAATCCCAAGGGCCCCTGCAAATGTCAGCAAACTAAATCAATATGAACAGTGTACTGGCATCTTTTCTTAGTTACTAGCCATTTATAGTAAAAGCACTAGCAATAAAGGAAGAAGAAAGAGGCGCTACTAAAAAGTTTGAAAAGAACACATGAAGGGCACTTCATGGGGAGGAGATAACTATCAAAGAGAAACTTCTCCATCTACCCTAAAATTTGGCTTTTCAAGTGACTGAGGGAGGAAGGTGGAAGTGGCAGGAAAATGAAAATTGGACATTAGATTTGGCAAGATGAAGGCAGCTGGTGACATCTTTAAGTACAGTGATGGGAAGGATGTCAAGATACTGGGTTGAAATGAAGAGGTCCATAGGGTTTTTGTAGAAAACTATATAATCAGGAGGCAGTGACACTAGGAGTCCTCTCTTGACCCTGCTGCCTGAGCACTCCCAGGATTGCTGCACTAGGAAGCTACCAGACTCAGAAAGACCTGAGAATGCTGACTAAATGTGGTGTCCAAAAGCATCAGTTCAAAAAACTGGGATTTTTAAGGTCTTAGGGGAAGGACCACAAAAGGTGACATAAAATCCATAAAGAAGTTTAACTATGAGCAGCAAACAAAAGGTGGAGGATTATTTGAATAAACACTTTTAAGTGAAATAATGACTATGTGTGGTTTTTTGTGTTGCTAATTAAAATTGTGGTTCATGTGTGTTGAAATTTATCACATCCAGGTATAGCCCAATTTGTATATGCATTATTCACTGAAGGCAGGACAATCAGGGAAGGAGGACTTTACTATCTACATTTTACAGGAAGGAGACTGAAGCACAGAGATATCATCAGCTAGTCTAAAGTCACATAGAAAGTAAGTGGGGAAAAATCGAGATCTTTATCCTAGGTGAGTTGTATTTAACCATTATGGTTTATCAGTTCCCTGAGTAATTATTGTCTTATGACTTTTTTTAGACTGGATATTTTAGCACTATAATGACATACTGTTATCTCTGCTATCTATCTATATGCTTATAGACAGTTTTATTTCTTTAGACTATGTTATTCTTCTTGTTGTTTTGTTATTTTTGTTTTTAATTGATATAATATGCATATGTATGAGGTACAGTGTGCTATGCTGATATAGTTTTGCAATGTGTAATGGTGGAGACTGCAATTTCTAGGTGCAGGCGCTCACGGTCCTTTTCTTAAGAGTGCAAACAGTGCTGTTGTATGGCAACAATGACACACTGAATCTTTAGGGGTAACCACAAGCCAGATGCTGGAGAGGTACTTTGATAAACGTGTATTTTCTTAAAGAAAGAAGAAGCAAATATATGGAGGGAGGGGAGAAAATTGGGAACCAAAAAAAAGAAAGAAAAAAAAAGGAAGGAAGAAAAGGGAGAAGAATTAGGTTGAATGCAAGTAGAGAAGCAAAGGACATAAAGAAAAACAGGGTGAAAAGAGCCCGTGGAGAAACAGACACTTTATGAGAACATGAACTACATTTTATTTTTGCTCTGCTCAGTGTTTATAAAATTCAGTCGAAGATTTAATGTAAATCTATTTGAAAGGAGTTGCTAAATTTTAACTGGAAATACTTCTTTGTGCTAAATAATCTTTATAGCATTCTAAATTATAGCCAAGTAGCAATATCATTACAGAGCTGTTTAGCCATAGCAGTTTATGTGGAAAGTCAGAAGAAGGTGATGATGCATATCAAAATATATAATAAAGAACTTTTAAAAATCATGGGAATCTTTATTTACTCAAAATACTTTTTATTTAGCCATTTTAATGCATTTGAGATTAAAGGGGAGAATGAAAGTAACCAGTAGGAACAGCACAATGTCCATGAAATGATAATAATATTTTGTACTTCTGCGGTATTTTTCATAAGAGGTCAAAGCACTTGACTACCATTAACACATTCAGCCTCACAGAAGCCTGTGGGATAGGTAGGTGGAAAGCAGCTGGAATTCACTTTGTGAGAAACAATGCTATAGGTGAAAGTGTTAAGTGGAAATTCTCCAGGGTGTAGGAAAGGGTTGCACCTGGACAGACTCCTTATCCCTGAATGGTACCCCAGGATCTTTGCTGGGCATTGATGGGGCTTCAGTAGACTGCCCAAAGCCCCTCTCTTGTCCTTCTTGCTCTCTCTCTTTCTTACAAGAGTTCTTCTCACTCAACATCCAGATCACCTGTGTATACTGCACAATCAACGAATGGGGGCCATATGATCTAATTCACTTGCCCTGCCCCACTGCATGCCCTCAAAAGGTGTTCATAGAGCTTGTTTCAAAGCTTAGATTCACAGAATGCTCACACTCCAAGAGAAACCCCTTCCAAAGCTGAACTGAGCTAAGTATGAAACAAAGACACAGAACCCACTTGGACTTGTTGATAGAGGGGAAGACTGGGCGGAACCCAGGAAAGAAGACAATTTCCATAAATTATGAGTGCTCTTCAACTCTGTTGCTAAATATAAAATGTAGAGAGCAATGATATATGGTGTTGCTGTAAAAACACTTTTCCTCTTGGGGTTGTATTTAGGAGAAAGATTCTAAGATCAAGAATAAGACCAAGGATGGGTTAGGCATGTGGCATTCTCTTCAGTAAGAACTCATCTATCCTCTGCTTAAATGTTCATATTCCAATAGAGAATGCCCTGCCCCAGCACCGAACACACTCTCAGCAGAGGCCGAAGTGCTTCTCAGTCCCTTTCCTTAGTCTAGTTCTGTGCATTTGCAATACCCATGGCATTGTCATGACAAAGTCAAACAGTATTTGTTGAGTGTAGAAATATACCAAGCCCCGAGGTCCATCCAAAGGCATCTTAAGGTTCAAAAATCGTAAATGGAACTACGTTAGAATAATCTCCATGTATTAAGAAATTTTCATGTTTACCCTGAATTCTGGATACGTCTATGTATCCTCTGCATCACACAACTGAGAGAGAAAAAATGCTGTTTTGCTGTCCACTTCACACTCATCATGCACAAGGTACTGTGGCAGGTAGAGCTGTGACTCTGCCAGTATGTGATGTACTATCTATGGTAGTGTATACCACTGCTGAGAGGTGGAAATATCACCATATGAAGATTTAGATCATAATCTAACTTCTTATGGAAAAATGATAAAAGAAATGTAAGCAAGCAAGACCCACAGTCAAGGAAGAAAGCAAGGCTAGAAGAAGGAAGCAGGTGGGGAGGTTTCCTGCAGTAGATAAGAATTAAGCAGTCTTCAACAATAGGCTGTAGATATAGCTGCAGGTAAGAGATAAGGAATTTTATAATTTTCTTTTCTGATGTGTTCTCATCCCCAAAAAGAGAATATTCATTTGAGTGTGAATGAAGACATGTGTGGTTTATTCCAAGGGAAGAGCCTGTCAGGAAAACAGTGAAAGCAGGAAGATACTGTCACTTTTCAGAGAGGTTACTATCACTAGATCTATGAGGTATCAAATAGTGCTCACATCAGCAAAGATGAGCAGCAAACACAAGGCAAAGACTAAATATTTTTAAAATATTCCATGTTGTGATTCATTGCTACCTGGAAACAAATAGGCACAAATATTAACTGACCTGGAGGATTGCTACTACTCTACAAAAACTACC
>RJWT010042173.1:0-12178 GCA_004365215.1 Cuniculus paca
TGTTGAGGACAGTTAGCAGAGCCTGCTTGTCCAATCCTCTTTTCATGGATGGGAAATGAATTTTTACTGAAACTGGTAAAAATTAGCTTTTCAAAGAACATCGGTCTTACCCCCGAGACAGAAATTGGGACCATATGTGTAGGCCTGGTCATGCTAGGTGGGTGTACAACTCACCAAAGGGATAAAATCAACACATTTTTCACTGCTTCCATAATCAGGGCGTGGGAACATTGGAGTCCTACCGATTTTTGCCTTGGCTCAGGGTCGCTTATGTTACTAAGAAATAAACTTTCAGTGCCCCCGAACTGAGAGAGTTCATATTCAAATGCAACCAAGATTTATGAAGTGCTGACTGGGAACCTGGTATTTCTGAAGTGTTCCCCACCCCCAGGAACCCTTACAAGAGTGTTGGGAGATAGGACTTTTCAACCCCTTTTTGCAGATGAGAAGACCAAGGTGCCCAAAACTCCTACATCCTGATTCCAACTATGTGTCACAGGAGTGTAATGGGATAAAGTATTCTTTGACAGCTCACAGAATGGATGTTTTATGTCACAGGCTTGCAAAATGTCAGGTTTGGACAGCATTTCAGAACGAGTTTTTTTTTTTTTCAACCCTTTGCCAGTATTTGATCTACAACACTCCCGACGTGTCCAGCCTCGACTTGAATCTCTCGACTGGTAAGGGATCCACTGCCTCTCTTGTGAAGCTTGTTCAGAAAAGCTTTCAGCTTCAAGACTTCCATTTAGCCCTAAAAGAAAGCATTACTTTTTAAAGAAAGCAAGGATTAAACACTTTTAAAAGCTCAGTGGACATACACAGACTCAGGTGTCCTCATTAGGTCAGGCTTGTGACATGGAAATGGTTGAAATCCTACCGATAAAAGAAGGACCCAAAACACCTTCATAGCATGGTCTGTCTAAAGACCTTGAGGGTTGTGCTAATCCTCTATGGCCTCTACAGTCCCTCCTTCATTCTTAGGAGCCTGGATGATGACCTTTAGTGGTTGAGTCAACCATTCTTACAATGGAAACCATCCTAGCCTCAGTCTAGGGCTGCTCTGAGGTTAGACTTCCAAGCTTCCACGCATGGGCTGGAAGTGAGGGGTGGTGGAGTTGACACTGGCGGAGCTGATGAGGGCTTCACCCAGAGTCAGGTTCCCAACCCCACAGCTAACCTGAGTTCTGCTTCCTGTTGCTTCTCCAGTTGGCAGCTTCTTTGATGGACACCAATTAGTTTGTGTCCATCCTGGGTATAAACCACAGTAACCCCCAACCCACTTCCAAATAGAGCCTTTGCTAATCCTTCTATCTCCCTCCCTCCCTTCCCCCACAGAATATTACTGAGTTCCCACTCTGTGTGGCACTGGAGAGATGAAGTAAGTTAAGTACCTCTGTCCCTACTTTCATGACATTTATAGTTTAGTGAACAGAAAAAAGATGATACGTAAAGGGCTGGAAACAAATCACAGTGCCAAATTCCAGGGATTATATGTGACCAGGTTTTCCCCTCCAAAAATTCCCTTCAGTTTCTGAGAATGGAATGGGAGAGAGGGAAGCAGGCGTTGCTCTCACCCAGTCATTAGCACCGGTAACCTGTCATCATCTGCCCTAGTCATTTCCTTCAGGCACCTATCATACCCTTAGATACTTGTGTGTGTTTCCTTGTTTACCTACTGATGATCTGTCTTTACCCCACTGGACGAAAAGCTTCACAGAAGGAAGAGGTTTTCTAGCTTGCTCACCTCTGAACACCCAGCACTGAGCAGAGTCCTTGGAACCAGTGGGAACTCTGACATATTTGTTGAGCCGATGAATGACTTTCCTCTTGAACATGATCAGGGCAGGAGTGCTAGAGGCACCCTGTCATCCAGGAAGCAGAGTTGCAGCAGGCAGCTCTGTGCACCTGTGCCCACTGGGCATGTCAGGCTACTGTTGTTATTCTAGAGGGCTTCTGTCTACTCCCTAGGAATCTTTGGGTTTAGCGAAAAGGCTCTTTTTCATTTAAATAATTTAATTACTGGTTACCAATTAATACCAAGTACAGAGACAACTTCATGATTTTGCAACCTAAGAATTGGTTGTTTTTCTTTCTATCCTCCACCACCCAGTCATCACTCTTCCCATAAATAGGTGCCTAACGTAAAACCTGTATACTTAGCAGTTGGCTATGGAAACACATGAATAATCTCTCATCTTGATCAAGGAAGGGAAGAACGGAAAACTTAGTCCCCAAGTGGCTTCAGAGGAACTAGGGGGAAAAATGGAGATGCTGGCATTGTCCAGTGCTTATATTTTCCTTTTTTAAAGCAATCATTACTTTTGTGCTTGCAACATGCTTTGTAATCACTTCCGATCATCATTCTCTGCATCAGCATGGCCTCTTATCCACTTTGGGGAAGCTGTGTTTGAGGTCAAGGAAGCTAAAGACAGCATGGACGGCTCAACCCTGGAGTGGATGGACATCTAGAAACTTCTACTGTCTTTGCTGACATCCTCTATTTCCAAAGGGCACCATCCACATTCTGAACAGTTTTGACCCACTGGGAAAGAAGCAACATCCCCAGGACATTGCTGTCAGGTCAGAAGGGAGGGCTGTGTTTAGAGTCCCAGCATCCCCCTGTCTCTGTACAGTGGCACTGGCAATTAGGGATGTCGTCTCTCATCCCCAAATAGCAGACAGGGAAGGGGCATTTGGATGTCACTGAAGGAGACAGAAGATGGATGGCCCTGGGAGGTTCCTCTGTCCTATCGACGCAGACACACTCGTCTCTCTGTCTCATTGCTGACATCACCTTCAATTTGGCCAGATGGACATCATGGGGGGAATTTCGTCTGGACCAGGATTCTTAAAACACTAGCAAAAAGAGCTGGCTCTGGGGAGAAATGAGGACGGGGCCATTAGAAGTTGGGAGCTGGGGCCATTAGGAAGCAGCCCGGGCTGTGTCGATGCACAGGGGGATTTCTGCTCGATAATGGGAAATGTGAACACAGGTTAGTGCTGTGATTACAGCATCCTGGAGGGGGTCCCTGAGAGGCCAGGGATAGATTAAAATTCACTCAAGCAAAGCTTGGGGGAAGGGACGAAGGTCCCCTCTGCAGACTTGGGAAGGATATCCAGGGAGGGAGGAGAGATTATCCTTCGGCATGCTGACCAGAAGTGCCATTTTGGAGTGTCACACTGGGAAATGGCCCACACATGTCCTCAAACCTGGGATGGCTGCACCAAATTAGGGTCAATTAAATGAAAACCCAGAAAAGAACTCTGTGGAGAGCTTAATAAAGGATTTGTTACACCCTGACTCAGTAGGATATCTGAGCATTCACTGTTTTGGAGGGACAATTTGGTAACCTTCAGAAGAACATCAGAAGACAAACCTAAAACCCACAAATTTATCACAGGAAAATATTTAGATGTACCCCAAAGACTTATCTGTAAGAAAGTGCATCCAAGTAGTATTTATGCTGGTGGGGGAAAAATGGGAAATAGTCTAAACATCCACCAACAGAGGAAATGGCTAAATCAATTGTAGTGCATTCCTACCATGGTACTTAGCAAACCTTTAAATATAAAGTCATGTTTTCAAAACAAAGTTAATGACATGGGAGAATGATTATGGCATTCTAAGTAAAAAAAAAAAATGCAGGTTACATTATGAAAGTGGACAGTATGTGATCCCAATTCAATATAGAGGAAAAAACTCAAAAGGAAATAGACCAAATTTAACAGTGGTTGCTTCCCTGCACCAGGGTTGTGCATGAAATTTATATTCTTTTTAACAGTGTTCAGTATTTCTCAAAGTATTTACATATTAACATACATTTGTGTAATATGAATATGTATTGATATATATATGTTATTCTTGTCTTATCTTGAACCTGTTTTATTCATACTATGCCAATGCTCACTGTCTAACATATGATGTATGTAGTTTATTTGCTGAGTATCACTGTTTATTCTTATTGCCATAATAAAATTTAAATATAAAAAATAAAATTTGTAATTGAAGAGAAGGCTAAGCTTTCCCCAATTTTCATGGCCATGACAGTCAAGACCAGGGAACAGGATGCACCAAGCTTATTCTCTTTCATGGTAGTTAATCAATGGCATGCATCAATGAATTTCAAATGGGAAAGAGGAGCTGGAAACTACCCCAACAAGAAAAGGGTAGCATTTGTGATGCCAGAATAGAGGCGGTGAACCCCAAGATTCTACCAGGAGAAGACCAAGTCCTTATGGCTGAAGTTTCCCCAAAACTGACCTACTGGCTGGCTTTGACTTACTGAATTTAGTCAACTCATTTATAATGCCAAGTTTTCCTCTGAATAACTGTTACTCAAATCACAATAGAACATTAACACATTCCACCTAAAGACACAGATGCAGAAGCTGCACATATCCTGGAATCTTAATTCCAGTCCTAGTACTTGTTAGCCAAGTACAAATTTTCCTAATCTTTAATTCCCTCATCTGAAAAATAATACTAATCTTCCAAGGTTATTTTACATATGAAATAAGACATTATATAAAATTTCTCACATAGTGTTGGGCATATGGCTTGCCCCAAATTCATACCAGTTGCCATTTTGAATGTTTTGGTTTTCTAACAATAAACCTGATGAGTAACAACTTCATGTGACAAATATCCATCTCCACACTAGTGTGATGTTGATGTAACGGTTCTACAATATTATTGCACATCCTTTGGAAATCAGAGCAGAAAGGAATCTGTGAGCTTTGAATTTCTGTCTCAGTGTGTTCTGCAGACCACTAACATCATGGTACTCCCTCATTAGGGCGCAAGTTAACACTGAGGATTCCCCAGCCCCGCTAGACTCCTAAGTCACAGTGTCTGTGGGCGAAATCTGAGAATCTCTCTGAGGCTGACCAGGTGATTCATTTGCACATAGAAATTCAAGATCAAATGCAACCAGTGTTTCCAAGGACAAGAAGAGGTGTCCGTGACCTTTTTTAGGTCAAGGCACAAAATTTTCATCCTTTCTCCTCTTTCAACCTGGGAGTTTCTTTTTCACTAAAGTGTTGGATGTCTAAGAGTAGAAAGACTACACACATTTGCAGTGTAATATTTGAGCTCCCACCAAATCCTGCTCAGTGTGTTTAGTGTGCCTGGTCTTGAGGGCTGTGCTTTACCCAAGCAGAAATTCTAAATGCCCACTGCACGATGTGGACTCGTTTGGTCTTTGCTTTGCCTTTTTAAATTGGTACAAAGGATCTAATGAGAATTGGAATTAATGGATGAGAAGATCCATCCCCCATTTTACATGCCTTCCCACAAATTAATCTTTGTATTTTCCCATAGTTCTTTCTTCTAGGCCATGAATACTTGTACGAATTCATAATCATCACATTGATATGTTTCTGAGATACAGTTCTTTTAATTTCGTGATCAATTTCCTTCCCTCTTTCCCTTTTCTGCTTTTCCTCTCACATTATGGAATTTCTTTGTAATAATTAATTCTTAACCTCTACTTGAGGTTTTGCAGCTCTCAAAAGCATTTTCATTTATTTAGATGATAACTTTATTCTTTCTCATGAAAAGTATCTCAGAGGAGACTTATCCAGCCAAGTGCTTAGAAGTCTGGAACTAGAGAGACCCAACCAAGTTCAATTTCTGCTAGTTAGTAACTGAGTGAATCTCCCAGAGACTGTTTCTCTCTTCTGGACATGCAGATAGGTAATAACCGTACCCACCCATAGAGTAGATATGAGGATGAAAGGAGATAATCACTTCTAAAGTGCTTAGCATGGCCCAACACAGAGTAAGGGCTCCATTAGTGTCAATTATTTCTGTCATTATCACTGTTATTAAATATATTAGATAAAGGCTTTTAATGACCATAGGAAGTGAGAGGAAACCAACTCCATTTGCCCTGAGCTGACCGCCAAATCTAACTCTGGCCAGCTCCAAAAGGAAAGAAAACCACATTAGGTGCTTTGCCCTTTGCCAATTGTTGGTCTACTGGGGAGACAGTGGTTCAGTGTTATGTGACATGTTCACCTGGGATGGAAAGATTTATTTTTGAGTTCTTAGCCTAGCTAGAGACATAGCTGGTTAAAATTTAATGCAAATTTTCTATATTTTGTAAGTGTCTGAAAGTTGCTGTTTACAACCCTCATATGGGTGGAGATGGTGGGGTTCCCACTGCCAGGCTTCTCGGGGGAAGCGTGTTCCTGCAGGCCTCAGCAAATGTGGCTGATTCCAAGAGTTCAAGTTCAGGTAAGCTTTGGACAAACACCTGAGGCTCTGAGAGGCTTAATTGAAATGAGCCCGAACTTAAATGTTTTATGAGGTACACCCATTGCTAATTTTCTTGGCCAAGTTTTAGTCTGCTTCATGGTGATGACACCTCTGAGTGGCTGAGAAACTCAAGTCTTCACTGCAGAACCTTGATGTGACTTTACCAGGTCTCTGAGAGCTGCTGTGGGTGTCACCAGCAGAGTACAAGCCTTCGTCCTGTCTTTTCAGCCTGGGAGCCATTTCTTCCTGTGTGCAACTTGTCCTGAAGTTCCAGAAAAGCCAGACCTTACTGTCTCCTCGGCCAAGTGCTCAAGGCTGGGACCAAAGTCTCTCTCAAATGGAACAAATCTAATGAACAAGGGAACACCTAATCCAAGCATTTTGCCAAGCTCCCGTGTGAACTGGGAAGGAAAGAGAACTCATCTTGTGAAAGAAAACAAAAATATCTCAGCTGGAGATGGCCCACTGGGCAAACTGAGTGAGAAGCCAATTCTTTTACCAAGATTTGTCATCATTTTCTGGTTTGAACAGATCTCTCCCTACCAAAATTCAGAATCATTTTGGAAGGTTTCCTCAGCTACTTCCAACCTCAAAAGTGTAAACTTCTGAGTTTCTATATTTTTTTCTCTATCAAGAATAATAAGACATAGTCTAACAATATTATTAGAAAATTCACACCCAGAAAGTTAGATTAAGAGCAATATCTACAGGTCCATGAAATTTTCATAATGCTTGTTGGACCAATAGGAAATGACTGAAAAAAACAAGCCAGTTCCATAACTGGACACTTAAGTTATAACCTTACTTTTACATGATTGTTTGGAATGTTCTAGACCAGTCACTCTCTGGGCAAGAAAGAGTCAAAGCTGGGGGGCTCAGTGGAAAAAAATAATGGAAAAACATATTACAAGGCACAAAGATGTTAAAGACAAAGAGGGTAAGAAGAAGCAACGCAGGGATTTGCAACAGCTAGATTCTTCTGTCACCTCTAGGGCTGGAGAGACAAAAGAAGCTTTATAAAAACCTCAGAACCAGAACCTTGTCACAGCTTCCTGGGTGGAGCTGGAATTAGGGAAGGGAGAGGACCATTTGCTAAAGATGCTGATTGGATACAGGGAGAGGAGGAGAAACAGTCCAAGTACTTCCTTCCTTCAACCTCTCACTCCAATCTGTGCCTTTCATTGGCTATTTCTTACAAAAAATCCGGAATCAGAGTGCTTAGGGAATAGGCCTAAGAGAAAGTGTATGGCCATTTCACATGTATGAACAAGGTCACCAATCATTTTTAGAAAGCATATTTAAGAGCACACTGAAAAATCAAAAAGCTACAAGAATTTCAAGGCAAATACCTACATTTTCAAGTACACTCCTGCATGTGTGGCATCTCTATATCACAACTTCCTGCTCTGTTATAGATACATTTTGCATATTGCCAACATCTAGTTCATGTATAGATTGGGCATTAATAATCTGAAAATCCAAAATCTGAAATGTGCCATTATTTCTTTCTGATTGGATTGCTGACATGATCCCATGAAGGGAAATTGCCACACCTGGTCACATGGGACAGGTCACTGTCCAAATGCAGGTGCAGTAAAAATATTATCCAGAATTGCTTTCAAACAGGCTGTATGCAGAAGATATACGTTAGACAAAAGTGAATTTTGTTTTAGATGTGAGTCTCATTCCCATGATGTCTTGTGTGTATGAAAATATTTCAAAATCCATAAAACAAACAAAACACTTCTGATTCCAAGCTTTTCAGATAGGGAGCACTCAGCGTATAGTAAAGTCCTGGTGAATGTTTCTGACTCAAGAAAGAAAGATGCCCCAATCTACTAGGAGCATACTTTTAATTTAAAGGAGGGGTGGCAGGCACGTAGGTGGTGAGTGGCTTTGCTGGGCTGATGTAAGGATTCCATTAGCTGTTGGATTCAAATCTGCCTTGTAAATGTAACGTCCTGACAAACAAGTGCATTGTCACTTCTTTTGGTGTTGTGTGTGTGCCTGTAAAACAATCAAAGATCTTTTTTTTTCAGGGTGACGTTGACACATGTCAAATACATTAACATTCCTATTGAAATGACTCATTCTTGGGAACAGTCAGCTCAGAGAGACAGGAGCGGGGAGTGGGAGAAGCATTTGTCAATTGTTCAAAATATTATGGCCAACACGTTTTGGGGTTTTATTTTAAAGAGAATGCTCTCAGTACCCCTATTTTCCCCCTTGTTTCATTTCATTGGCATCATCATTGTTGATGCTGTTCATCTGCTGCATTCAGGACATTACAAGTCCAAGTGAAGTCCCTGAGCCAGAGATGGGCATGAACCACGCTTCCCAGCTCAGATGCACAAACTCTGTCCTCTTGCCTGCTTCTTTCTCTTCCATTCTGTGGCAGGATCCTATGTGTTCTCTGGTATCTGTGCTGGGTACAACCTCAGCTGTTTCTCTTGCGCTTCCCTGAGACCTCGGTCTACCTCCTCAGGCAGGTGCTGACACCTTGAGGCTGACTTCTGGGGTCAGGTTGGGGGTGTTGCTCATTCTTCCCTCAAAGTCTGCTTCCTGTCTGGTTAGAAGTTTGATGCCCATGGTGCTTGTTTTGGTTTGATTTGGTTTTTAGGTACATTTGAGTCTGCAAATGAGATGAAACTCTATCCATTGCCACTCAAGGGGCCCTATTTGGAGACACACACTCAGGTATCTCCTCGTGGGGTCTTCACTGAGCCGCCTTGCTGTGTGCATCCTAAGAGTTCATACCTGGTCACCAAGGGACTTGTGGAAATTTGCACTCTCCACATCTAAGGTTAAGACTAACTTCCTGTGTCTTTCCTAGTACTGACCTTGTTCCAGGATGATGGACCATGGGGATTTTCATTGTCTTTAGCAGATCTTGTCTGCATTCTCATCCTCCCCGACCACACATTACCCTATATAGGTGATCAGAATGTAGTGTCCAACACAAAATTCCCCTGGTCTGGGCCATTGGATGTCCACGACCTCTGCTCAGGGTCTGTCCGCAGAATGGTTTAGGGTAGGGTCTGCCCAGGATAGTCCATGTTTCCTTTTCTGTAGACCCTTCCCAAGGTGAGACAAACAACCATCTGGCCCTCTCCTTCTGTTGCATATTAGCAGAAATACACAATTACCAGCAAGCACCAGACATGGCTTCTGGGCAGAGCAAAGACCAGATCTCACTGGACAAAATGAAATATTTCAGTCCTGTTTCCCACAAAATATTCATAAAGGAAGCAGAGTTGGGCTCGGCCAGCTCTTCCATTTAAGCTACCAAACATCCGAACATCTGTATGCAGCTTCGCACTTCCTCACGCGCTCTCTGCAAGGGCCCTGGGCAGTCCTTGTTTTATACATGCACTCTGAAGGGCCCATCCAGGGAATTTTTGCAGACAGGAGAATAGAATCCTGTGACCCAAAATGATAATCATGAAAACCACTTGCAGATTTCCAACGAAATTTTTTTCCATCTTTGACAAAACTATAAGGAATTCCAAAAACAGAGGTTTAATCTTGACATTGCACTATTATTGTTTAAATTTGGTGGCTTCTGAAACACATGGTGACCCTGCTTTGCAGTGACGCACTGTGTCATACGCCCCATCTCCACAGGGCTTGGGCTTGTGTCCCATGCTGTCCCCACGGCCGACTCCCACTCCTTCACACATGCCTAACACGGCCTCGGCAGGCACGACTTAATTCAGACCAGCTGGCTTTCCTATGCTACTCCAGATAAACACAGCCCTAGAATACACTAGACCAACTTGGCAAGGGAGAAGGCAGCCCACTGCAAATCCACCTCTCCTGCCTGGAACCTCTCTCTGGGGACATTTTTTGTCCATAAACAAATGCTTTACTATCTAAGAGTTAAAGACTTAAGAAAAACATAGCACAATTCCATTAGCACCTTCAACAGACTCATCCGTATCATCTATACCTATCAACATAATTTCTGTACGTAAAGCATTATCCATATCATCTACACAGAATTATTCATGTCATCTATACATACCAACACAATGTCTCCATATCATCTATACCTAGGCCATGTTCAATTTCCTCTGAGCTCCTAAACGAATGAACTTAAAAAAAAAATAAAAAAACAAAAGTGATGGTACAGAATTTCAAAACCAGGTAATAGGAGATTAACAATGGTTAATATATTGCGCACTGTTATCTTCAAAGTAGCTGCTCAGATTACAAGATAAAAACACAAGAAGTTGGTCAAACAACGTAAGCACAAACCGTTCTTTTTGATGAACTAATAGAGATTAGTAGCATAGTCCTTAGGACTTTCCAACTTCATTTGCTGAGTGTTAGGTGCTGTCATTTCTTTTCCTATTTGTAGCATTACCAAAGTCTATGCCATCTCCTTCATGAAGAGGTGACCAGGCCCTTCCCTGAAACTCCAGTCTCAACTACTCTGAGGGAACTTTCTCCTCCTTAGAAACCACTTAACACCCACACTTAACGTGTTATGCGGCTTGTGTTGGAAGTGAAGCCATCCCAAAGAAATCTTGCAAGTTTTGTGATATTGCTTGACTATCTTTATATGATGCAGCAATAGTTAAATGGATGGGTTAAAAATGGACTTGTGGTAGAAAGCGAAGGTAGAGGGTGTTGTGGGGAACTGTGAGTCTTCCAGAAGAGTTCTATACAGTCAACTGCCTTGCTTCTGTCCTGTTTGGCTGGGAGCGCAGGACACTTCGGAGCCACACCTAGGCTGTGGCATCGCACTGTCGCCACTCAGTTGAGCATCTGTTTGACAGCCAGCCCCTAAGTCTGCGAGGCAGTACTCTGGACAGTTTAGAATTCTACAATCGTTTCATCCAGAAAGACAGCTAGGAATAAACAGCCTCAAGCAAATTCCCTCTCTCCTCCCTCCCTCCCTTCTTTCCTTCCTTCCTTCCTTCTTCTTCCCCTTCCTTCTTCTCTCCCTCTTTCCTCCCTTCTTCCCTGTTTTCTTTCTCTCCTTCCTTCCTTTATTTCTTTGTCTTTCTTGTACCAGTATTCAGTAATTCGTCTGGGCTCTCTTAACGCCTACGAAAACGGACTGTCCTATCATCTTTTACCTAAACATGCAAAATTAATCTTCTCACAGAACTGAAGACATCTGTGTCTCGATTCCTCAACTCCCTGTCCAGCTGCTGTCAAATTTCTTGTCTTCAGGTCTCTGTCCCTAACAGCCTGAGCCTCATTAGGGAAAACTGGAACTACCTCTGTAGTATCTCCTCTCCTTTCTGCGAACCCCAAATGCCAAAGGCTTTTCTAGTCACCAAGAAACAGGGTCCTGGCACAGTGAAGAACTGGACCTTGCCTTATTGGGTCTCAGTTCTTAGGGCTGTTAATGAAAGAATTCAATCAAGACACATAGACTATGTGGAAGAATAGATAGAATTTATTTCAAAGTAGATAAAGAGAAAGTTACACCTACAAGTGAGAAAGTGCTATATGAAGTATAAGTTTGGATACATTTTTAGGCGCCCAAGGGTTACTCTTGGTGTCCAGGGAGCTGGGGTAATTAAGTAAAGTGAAGTACAAGTTACTTAGAAATTGCAAAACAACGTCTTTGTGGCCTTTTTAGATCGTGTTTCCTCAAGGGGCTTTAATCATGTAAGAAACTTACAAAAGATGAGTTCTTAATTTAAACCAGGTCCTAGCCCAATGCGGGAGGGTCTTTAAGGAGCATTTGCTTTCCCGATATCATCGGGGTGTAGGCAATGGCAGTCAGGAATGTCGTGTGCCTTGTTCTGGCGTGAGATGGCAGGGTCACTGGGTATCAGAAGGACTGTGTACAATGTGTAACCTTAAAATGTCATTGTGCTCTGTGGGCTTCTTAAACCCGAGACCTAAGAAATGGCTATAAATGTGTTGAGCATTGGCGGCTTTGTTTCTTTACTTCACTGG
>RJWT010042174.1:0-12192 GCA_004365215.1 Cuniculus paca
TACATAACTGTGACTATCTTCATCTAATTGGGAAAGCTTGAAAACAAATCCTAGGAGGGAAACTTCCAATCATGGAAAGGCAGTGAGGTAAATATTTTTAAGAAGTATCTTGTTTTTGTCTTACCTCATGACTGGTAGGTACCACCAGAGCTTATGATACACCCTACTTTCCCCTTTTCTTTCCTTGTTTTTAAGTTCCTTTCCTGGTGGCAGGTGGCTTCTCCACGCAGGAGAGAGCAAACCAATCTGTTTGTATTTGAATCCCTTTTTGGCTGCTTATCAGCATGCAGTTCTGTATAGTTTTAAGGAAAAGCCGTGGCCACCCAAGCTGAACAAGCAAATGGTCCTTTGGTAGCTTCCTGCCTGGCGCCAGTGTAGCCTCCTTGTGCTGGACAGCTCCTCAGCAAACAGCAACCCAGTCCCCAAGATGTTGCTGTCGATGTGGAAAAATGTTAAATCATATATTATGAATATGGTTATATAATTCTTTTCCTCACTTAAAAAATTTACTAACCCAAAACATATGTCTGTTTTACTAAATTTATATTTTTAATCAATGTGCCTGATGTTCCCAGACTTGATGTTCCCAGAATGTGGGCATCAGAAGTCAGTGCTTAAAGAAAAAGACATCTTTCAACCCCTGGACATGTTTTCTCCGTACAAAGAGTTTTGGCTAGCAGGAGGGGATGAACAATAGAGAAATTTTTCCATGTAGAAAAAGTTGAAAGTTGTAGGTGTATCTAATTTTTAAAATATTAGATGAGGAATTAGGATTCTGACTTGCGGCAAGTTGACTAGCTGTCTTGACAGTTAGAAAGTAAGATTGAACAAAAGTAAATTGATTTCAAACCTTATAATTTATCTAAAGACTTCTCACTTCAATGTATCTGTGCAGAGTTTGATTCCCAAAGCTCATATTTATTTAAAATTTTCACCTAGGAAAATAAAGAAGACAAACAGGGTTACTCAACCACAATAATACATTTGTTACAAGAGGTGAGGCTCAGTTCAGGAAACATCCTTTTTGATTGAAACTTATTAACTAGTGATAAACTATGGACTAGTCAAGGAAAATTAGTAGAGAAACTGCCTTGAAGCAAATTAACTATACTTTACCTTTCTACAAATCTTGTAGAAAATGAAATGTAGGAAAGCAACTCACTGCCTCTCATGTGAGAGCCATGAGATAAATAAAATGCTGTAGTAGTAGAACAAGAACATATTGCTTTTTTCAGTGAAATCATGAAGACTCTGTCAGGTGTTTTATTAGATCAATATCCTTTTCAAATTCACATGTGATAGAAGACAGTGTAAATATTGATTGTAGTGTACTGTTGTGTTTTTACTAGTATTGTTAGAACTTTTTATTTGGAATTCAGGGGCATTTTGAAAAAGTTTCTTTGTGGCCTTCCTTAAGTTTAGTCTAAACACAGATACTTTTAATGTGAGCCTTTTGTACAAATATTTGAATAGCGTTCCCTGGCCTATTCTAATGTATCATTCTAGGTGGATTTTGTGTTTTCATTAATAAAGTAAAATGAGAATGGAGAACTCTTAGTTAAGCACTGTTTTGTTTTCTCTATTATGTGCTTTGATCTTCAACATGCAATAACTTATAACAAGGTTTGAGAATTCACAAACTAGCCTAAAGTTATTTACTTAATTCCTTTGTGTTTGATTGAGGCTACTTTCACATCATTATTGTACTAATAAAAATGAATATAAAGGTTAATTTTCAACTCCATTGGAATGTCAAAGATATCAGATTTTAGTTCCATAAAATAGTTTTATTTATTTTTGGTGGATCATGCTGTCAAAACTAAAATAAATTCTCAAGATTTATCAAATGTCCATACGGCACATTTGTCTTTTCTATCAGGTCTTTCAAGTTGATATAGTAACACTTATATGTGAAATAAGATTCCCTTTTGGGTACATTCATTCATTTATCTGATGTTCTGAATAGTCTTTTTAGTTGATAGGGAAGGAAATCTTTTTATTTCTCTTCTGTAGTAAGGAAACTAGGAAGCATGCAACTAGTAACTGAGGTGGATTTCTGGTTTCAATAACTTAATTTTTTCCTGAGTTCCACATTAGAAATTAACACTTACAGGATTTCCACCAAAGCTTACATGGCAGAAGACTAAAAAATCAATAGCTGTAAAATTCAAATGTCTAATAAAGGAGCTTTAGCAAAAAAATACATGAAGAGATTGGCATATTGCTTTTGATATTGAAGAATTGAGTCTTTAAGTTGGATAACTGACCCCAGAATAATTTAATGTCGCTTTTAAATGTAGTATCTCAGAAATTTTTTTCTTGTGTCTTAAATTTTTCTTTTCTATAATTTTTTAACAATTAAATGACAATGCAACTTCTTGCGGGCAAACTTGATGTTCCCAGAACGTGGGCATCAGAAGTCAGTGCCAATTCCAGGAGGCATGAATGCTAGAGAGCTGGTATATTCTTATCAGATTTCCCTTTCAGGTTTCAGTGTGCAGCTGCAGAGTCTGTCTTAGAAACATTTTCTGCTGCTTTAAAATTACAGCAGGGTTGGGGCAGTCGAAGGCCGTTAATAAGAAGGCTGATAGCTTCATCTTCTGAGCTCACTTCTCTGGAATATGTTTCAGTCTCTTTGCATGTTTCTGACTCCTGCCAAGTATGGATATTCAGACCACCAATCAATATTTTCCAGGTCATTTAATCTCCTGACCTACTTGCTCATTCTCTGGAAATGCACAGAAATCAAAAGTGCACAGTCAACAGAGGGCATGCTAACTTAGGTATGTTCCTGAACTGATAAGCTCCTTTTATATTCTTAAACCATATAGATAACACTGATTAAGATATATAGTAAACTTAAACTATAGTCCAAGCAAATTCTAAGTCACATTAACAGTGTCTCACTGAAGGCCTTAAAGCTTTCACTCACTACATATTCTATGTTGTGAAGAGATGAAAAACAGAGAAAGGAGACTTTGCTTTTACCTGATTTGTTGGCCTTCTACTCAGTCCTGAATTTCCTTGACTCATGTACCCTGCCTGTTAAAGCTACCTAAGTAGAATTTAAGATTCTTGCCCTGGATCCCTACAAATATTTGCTTACTTTCATTTGCAATATCCTAGCCTCTTCTCTGTCCTACAACCAGGCTGACATTTTGCAAAGCAAATACATCACTTACTGAAGTATCATTTATGTATAATTAAAAGCACTGATTTTTAAGTGTGCACTTTGATGAATTTCATACACATGTGTACTGTAACCATCATCAAAATGTGGAGTGTCTGTCATCCTAGAAGCTCCTGACCTCCATCGCAGTCACTCTGATTCAACCTTCATTCAGGTACGACTGCAAGACTGTAAAAAGTCAAATTTTTTTTCTAGCAAAACCTTTGTTTTGGAGACAATTGTAGGTTCACATGTAGTTGTAAAATATCATATGGAGAGATTCCATGTACCTTTCATTCAATTTTGTCCAATGGTAATAACTCATAAAACTTATGATGTCAAGAATTTCATATTAGTATGATCTATTGATCGTTTTTTTTTCTTTTTTTCCCTTCAACTTTGTTTATTGATGTACTGAACATGAAAATGTACAAAGAATCCAAACACAAAAGAAAATATGTACAGCCTCTTAAATACTCAACAGAATATATTTTCTATTCCAACAGATGTGAATTATGGTTCACTGATCTTACTCAGACTTCTTGGTTTTATAAGTACTCGTGTGTGTGTGTGTGTGTGTGTGTGTGTGTGTGTTCAGTTCTAAGCAGTTGTCAGTTTGACTGGGCCATGCATGGTACCCAGACACCTGGTCAGATACCACTCTGGATGTTTCTATGAATATGTTTTTTGGTGAGATTAACATTTAAATCAGTAGCTTTTGAGTAAAGCACATTACTCTCCATAATGTGAGTGGGTCTTTCCAATTAGTCCAACCCTCAAATAGAATAAAAACTGACCTCCCTTGAGCAAGAGAGAATTCTGCCAGCATACTACATTTTGAGTCTTTCCTGGTCTGCAGACTGCCCGCCTACCTCATCTTTAACAGATTGTGAACTCATTAAACCTTCAATTCTTTAAAATAAGTCTCTCTCTTCCTCTCCAGATATGGAAAGTAAACACACACACACACACACACACACACACACGCATGCATGTATGCATGTGCACACACACCCTGTTCTCTTTTTCTGAAGAGATATAACACACATAATATATATTATATGTATATATTTTCTTTTTTCATATACATATGTATGAATATGTATTATAGATATATTTCTTTTAAAAATATGTATTTTTAATTGAAGATCATTGGAGACAGACTTTATGTTGCTCCTTATCATGTGTTATGTGTTAAAAAACACTAAATTTGAGCAGTTGGAAAAACAAAGATAGTTTTTAAGTCCTTTGCCATCCATTAGCTCATTTGATTTTCTCAAGGATGTAATAAAACCTGTAAATAGGAAGCACCCCTGTTTCACAAAGAAGAAATAATAGATCCGAAATACTGTTTTTTGACGTTAGTTAGAACTAAGTTTCTCGAAGCTTAGCCTGTGTCTTGTCTATTTTATATCAATGTCCCAATAGCATTCCTGGAAAGCTGAATGACAATATAAATACCAGATTTTTCTGGGCTTGGGTTTGAGAGGAACTTCTTTTAATTTTTCCTTCTTGGAGACCAAATTAAACTTGCTGGGGTATTGTGTGGTGCAGCCTGCAGCATGGGGGCTGGTGCCAGTGGGTGGGGGCTCATCAGCCTGTCCTGAAGATGTCTTGTTGATGTGAAGGGAAGGTGGCTACAGAAAGGTGTTTCCCCTTGCACTTAAGATGCAGTTGTACTCAAGATCTGGACCTAGGCAGAAGCTGTTTCAATCAGTCATTATCAAAACAAAAGCTGTCCTGGAGAAAGCTTTAGCATTTGATTTGAAATTGGATTTTTCTTCAGTACAGGACTCACGTTTCGAGGTTTTCCTCTCTGCTTGGAGGATAATTTACTTTGGAGGGTCTTATATTTCCTTCCATGTGCCCCCAATATTAAATGTCCTTCTATTTTCTTCTATTTTCTTCTTAGTTAAAAAGATAACTTCATGAAACAGTAGAGTTGGAGGGTAATAGTATTTGTTCAAGCAGGTGCTAATCAACTACATTGAATGAAAAACAAACTGAGTGTAAGAACATGAAATTGCTTTCAAGCTTCTCGGGCCATGTTCTGCATGTTTGCTCTTCTTGGGGCAGTAAGTTTTCAGAGCTATCCCTGTTCATTTAACTTGCCTGATAATAATGAAATGTGTCAGTTCAGAAAGGCATCAGGAGCTGGACACAAGCAAATACTTGTATTCAGCATTGAAGGATGAATTACAATCTCACAGGATGATTTTCATTTATAATTTGTACCTTAAAAATTTGATTTAAAAGTACAACATGAATTCAATTTTATTTTTTTTCTCATTGTATCCAAGGAAAAACTACTTTCTTGTTGGCTTTTTCTTAGTGTAACTAGAGGTGTTTTCCTAAGTATACACCTGATATCATTCTCTGCACACTTATCAAAAACTTAGCAATTGTTCCAATAAGAGAATAAATGTTGAACTAAGGAAGATAGGGAGATACAATGGGAAAGATGAAATATGATAGACATTATGCTAGTTGGAAAATATAGATGCCTGTAAAACACCCAAGTAAATTACAAGACATTAGTAAATATCTTCCTGGTTTGTAGACATTTTCATTTTAGAATAATTACAATTAGTAACTAAAATTTTGTTGTGTCAGTCTGTGTTTTCAGTACTTGCCATGAAATAATCTACCTAACAACTCTCTGAAGCAGTCACCAGAATAGTCTCTGTTTTACACATGGGTTATGTGAGGCAAGGGAGATGAAATAAGTCGCTTAAAGCCATGCTGCTAATAAGCAGTGGAACAAAGACTCAAGTGGGAAGGTAGCAGTCTTCTAGATTAAATATTGTTGAGCATGAGCTACATCAAACATTAACCTGATTTTGTTGTTGCTTAGCACATTGGTACTTTTTCATGGGGGACTGTGTGGAAACGAACAATTATTTTGAGTTGTACCATGTAATTTTTGACTAAATTTAATGAAACTTTCAATTTCTAAATTCAGTGGATACCACATTCAGTGGTTAAATATGATATTAAAAATTAGTTATGTCTATTAATTATAGTATAGCATTTTTAAAAAGTATTTGTTAACTTTAAACATTTTGATCAAAATAATTCATGTATGCATATTAAAAGGTCAAATAATGATAGATGTTCATAATAAAAAACTGTAAATCCTTTCTTATTTTTTCTAGGATATACTATATCTCCTTTAAAATGAGAATTTTAGCTCTCTTTTGCTGTCTCCACTTTCTCCAAGTATATTTAGATTAAATTTTCATTAAATGGATATTCGATATTTTTAGTTTTATGGCCGTGTAAGTATATTTCACAGTTGAGTCAAGCTAATTTTCTTTCACTGTAACTTGGTTTTCCTGAAATTTTTTTTCATTTTTAACTTTCTTCAAATCTATGCGAGGCCTTTCCACACTCTGCAGTAGCTCCACAGTTTTTCCCATGATCAACTTTGTCAGATCTATTGCTTGTAATTATTTTCTTCTTGGAAACAGTCTTCTGGAAACTTCCATTTTCTAGCTTCCACGTGGACTAACGGCTCCTAAGTACTTTGTGAATCGTTGTCATTTAAAACCTTCTCTATACCGTTGTCCTCCAGGAACTCTCTATTGTTCCTGTATTCTGGGAATTCCCATTGCTTCTCTCTTATGTTGGATCCTCTATTTTATGAAGTCCATGTCTGTCTGTTTCTTGATTTACTTCTTTGTGTGGAACAATCCTAGGGTAGTTTTTACAGAAAAGTTATGTAAGACAGAAATGCTGTGTTGATTTTCATATACATTATTAAAATACCTCTAATGTACTGTGCCATTTGATTGATAGTTTTAGGCTAATTTCTTTTAAAATTTGAAATTTGGCTCTTTTATCTTGTGATTTTTAATATTTCTTTGAGTTCAGACCATTTTATTTCTTTGTAGATGGCCAGTTTTTACTCTTGAGTTTAGGATCTTTTTTTAATCCCTTGTTTTGAAATTTCATGATAATGAGCATTGATTTTTTAAAATATGCTGGATGCTATTCATCTGATATACGTTCTTCTATTTTGGAATGTTGGTCTTCTTATTTTAGTCTCAGTGCTTGAGGCAAGATAGAAGAAATAAAGACAAACATAAAGGAGACAGGGTAAATTATAATTTTAAAATTATACTTAAAAGAAAATTATAACTTCAGGACACAAAGTTACCAAAGATTATTATACATATTTTCATGCCTAAGCCTGTTATTTTTCCCCAGGCTACTCACTCCAAAATTCCCAAGTCTTAAAAGATACAATAAGCCGGCAGACTGGACCTGGTATTTTCTCCCTATACTATAGATCCACAAAATCCACAGAATTTCACCCACCAAAGTCATAAATATCCCCAACCCCAGACCAATATGCTTCACCCTTCAAGCATCCACATTCTTTTTTGAGCATATATTTCTTTGATTTTGCTTAATAATTTAGCCTATGTCTCTCTGTGACACATAATGAAGGTCTAGGTACGGGAGCCATCTCATCTTTGAAGGGACCTCCTCGGACCTCACCCACTGACATAGTGACCTCTATGTTCCCTTTTTATTCAACAAATGGTTGTGTTCCTCCTCTCTGCCAGGCACTGTAATTCATGCTAATGGTGATGGCAGTAACAGGACATTAACCATATGGAGCCATTTAGTCAGATTTTGGGCCTTCTTTATTGAGCCTTTATTTTATTTTATATTTTATTTTTATTTTGTTTTTCCTTTAGTCCATTCTTTCAACTACTTCCTAAGAGATTTCCCTGGCTTTATTTTCCAATTATATACTTTATTTTTAAATTCAGTACCTTTATTCTTAATTTCCAATTACTTTCTGGTTCTCTAATCTCTTTTTATTTAAAGGATCCTGTTTTTATTCCTTATATCTCTTTGAGAAAACTGTTATTTTAAAACTTATTATCTGTTCTCTGCATAGGCTTTATTTATCCTAGTTCCTTTGTGATTTATTTTGGTCCCATTCATGTTGGTGGTTTTCTTTAAATGTCTAATCTTCTTTGGCTCTTTAGTTCATATTTGAATTAAGTACTAAAATGCTGATTAGGTACTCAGCTTGCATATGTGAGTTTATAGGCCAGTAAACTGCTCTCTAAACTCAATTACATAGGCAAGAGGCAAAAGGGAGGAGAAGATGGGTTTGATCCTGGACGTAATTGTTAGGTGCAGAGTGTAGCAGGCCTGAATACCAAGGTAAGCAGTTTAAACTTTAATCTGTATGTGCTGAGAATCTAGATGACAGTCATATTTGAGGCAAGGCTTTTGTGGTCATTTTCTTTAATCCTAGGATGTTAATTTCCCATCGTTCTTCTAGTCTCTCATATTTTTTCAAGTGATGATGATTATATTTTACATTTAGCGCTAAACACTAGTGTATTCTTTTCACCTCTCATATCCATGGCCAATGTCATTTACCTGTTGCATTCTAAATATGGGCATAAAGTAAAAATGCTAGCCAGTTATTTTTTTGCTGTCTAGAGAATCACCGTTTGAACATACTGTTATTATTGGTAACCTCATTGACTCTAACATGAGCCAGTCAATAATGTGAATTTCCAGGTTAAGGTTTTTTTTTTTAGTAACTGCTTCTTTGATGATGTATCTGTATTTTAGTGAGGATTTGTGGAAGGAAAGGCACACAGCAGCACAAGAGATACCATAGTTTTTCTGACTTCCTCATTCATTCATTCATTCAGCAAGTATGTATTGTATCTATTAACCACACACTGCTGAAAAGAAGAAAAATTCGTATCTTGATAAATCTCTGCAGTGCTTCATCCTGGCACCAAGTAAATGTTTGCTATAAAGAATGTGATCATTTATCAATGTCTTTAAGAAGTCCAGAGAGGATTTTTTTGTTTTTGTTTTTGTTTTCTGGTACCAGGGATCGAACTCACAACCTCACACTTGCCAGGCAGGCACTTATGACACTGAGCTAAACCACTAGCCCCTAGAGAGGGTTTTCTAGCACTTTTATAGTTTAGTAGATCAGGATATTCAGTGAAGTTACCGGTACAAGAAGAACCTTAAAAGTAATATGAATTTTGTTTTTGTCTTTTTGAGACAGGGTCTCGCTATGCAGTTCAGGCAGACTTTGAGCTCACTTTGTAGCCCAGGCTGGTCTCAAATTGCAAGGATCCTCCTGCCTCAGCCTCTGGAGTGCTGGGATTACAGGCATGCACCACTGCACCTGGCTAAAAAGTAATATGAATTGTGAAAGTCTTTTGATAAGTTACTTTCTGGATAAGTGACAATGGACTGTTAGAATATCTGGTTCTTTAAGTATTTGCATGCAAAATGCACTTGCCTGCATTTTTATTGCTTTGTTATTGGAGAGGATTATTTGGCTATGAAGAGCTAAATGTGTAGGTACACCCGTTTGGAGCATTCAAGCTCTTGGAAAGAAGAAAAATGAGAGAGAAATTCAATGACATAGAGAAAAGTAAACACATTAAGTCCATTTTCTCCTTGGGGGAAATGTGTGGAAAGCAAAGTCTCCAGCAGTCTGAACAATTTTCACCTCTATGCAAGACTAGAGCTTGCTGTCAGTGGCAGAGAGAGAAAGAGGTAACCTTTTGTCATTTCAAATATGCCTGGAGAATGCTTTAATAAAGACAGTTTAGAGAACGCAGCTTTTCAGCAGTGGCCACAGAGTTGATATCACTGCCCACAGGGACTGAATTTGGCAAGTAGCATGCAAACAGTAGGATTATGGAAACTTTGAGCAGAAGCCCAGTTACACTGGAAGGAGGTGTTACATGGCCATTATAAGTCCTGAGGGGCTGGCAGGTGTAACAGTGGGTCAGATGCAAAATTATGTACCAGCTGGGAAATCCGAATCAATGCATAGAGGTCCAAGAAAGACAAGGACACAGAAAATGGTCAGAAAAAATTCAGAATGTACAATATTATAAATCTTTTTGTTTTAGTTCAGATCAGAACTGAGGAAAGGAACTGAGTCTCAGAGTTGGAAACATGGAAACTCACAGGTCAGTATAACATAGATCATGGTTTTTTTCTGATTGGGTTTTCAAGTAGCCCTCAGGGCAAAATGTGCTTCTCAGAGAAAGGTGAGAATCTGGCTATTATTTCAGGTCTTTGCAGAAAATATCCAGATCAGAAGAGTTTGTAGTTAAACTATATGTTTTCTTTAGTGCATGCATTGTGTTTGAATGATTCAAAGCAATTTGTATCCATGAACTTGATTTTAATGGTAGACCTTTGATAGACCATAGATTTATATAGATACATAATCACAATTTATCAGGAACAGTTCCACACAAAAACCATCTACTAGGCCAACTGTGTTTCCATGACTTACCAAATACCACAGCCTGACCACTAATATAAAAAGGAGAGGTTCCAAATATATTCAATGGTTTCTTTCTCCAAAAGACAAAATAAAGTGGTATAAGATAAGTAATGTATCTATTTCCCTTCATTCCATGCTCAGGTCCAGATGATTAACTTTTCACCAAACTATCACCTCTCCTTTTCATTATTTGGAGTAGTCTCTGGGGAACTGATTAAAAGAATTACATTTTTCTGTCCCTGTTGAATCTGGGTTGGGCCCTGCGACTACTTCTCAACAATGACTTGTGAATGGGAGCAATATCATTTCTGGACTTAAGCAATTAAAAAGTGGATGTGCTTTCTATTAGTGTTCTTCAACTTTCTGCTACTGTAGCATCATACCTGAGATAAATGAAAAAGGTTTATTGTGGCTTGCAGTTTGAGAGGTTCTAGTTCATGATCAGTTGCCCTGTTGCTTTGGGCGTATAGCAGTGCTGCAGCACATCAGGGAAGGGATGTGTGTGGCCGAGGAAAACTGCCTCCTGCAAAAGAAAGAAAAGGGAAGGAGCAGAAGTCTCACTGTCCCCTTCAAGGGCATGCCCGCCATGATTTAAAGGTTCTCACTAGCTCCTAGCTCTAAAGCTTCTACCACCTCCCTAAAGTGCCACTCAGGGGACAAAATCTTCTAACACATAGTTCTTTGAGAAACATTCACAAGTCAAATGATAGCATTCCTTTTTCTCTCCTCTGTCAGCTGGATACAGGGGACTCCCTCCAGAGCTAACAAGATAACAGAGCTACAAAATGAGAGATTTGATTCTTATGTGAGTGCGTGGACAAAAGCCACCGGTTCACTAGGAAATCTCACATTACAAAGTGAGAAATAGACTTCAGTTGTCTTAGGCCACCTAGAATTTATGTTACAGTGGCCAGTATCACCCTGACCACTTCCTTTTATAAATGGGAATTAAAAAATATCACCAAACATAGCACATAAAATACAGGTTCTTCAGTTAAATTTGAGTTTTAGATAAATAGCAAATAATTTTAGTATGTTTATCATTTAACAATATTTTGGTACAAATTTGTTCAAAATATTGCAGGATGATTATAATAAAACACTGTTTATCTGAAATTCAAATTTAACTGGGCATTCTTTATGTGATAAAGACATTTATTGTTGCAGACTTTCTAAAGTGATAATTTGCTAATGGGATGCTTGTAAACCCCTTTTGAAAATGAATTTAAAAAGAAAGTGATTTTTTAAAAAAAGAATTAAAATGAGTTAAATGTTTTACATAAATGGATAATTGCTTAATGAAGACAAGTAATTTTGCCATGCTAATTTCATTCTCTTTTGATAGAGATAAAGGAAAAATGTTCAGTGTATTTTCAAAGAAAATTATGCAGAGCTTAAGAATAACATCATTGTATACCAGGACTGGTTCCTTTATGCCTAGTTATGAAGTTATGGACAATAGAATATATTAAGTCAGACACAGAAGTAGTAAATCATAAATTGAAAGAATTTCACAGACTTCTCAATTAAATTTAACTTACATTACAGTATCTTAATTAAAACCCCCTAGCACAAACTAGACTAGTAATTGAAATGCTTTTCTAAAATAAAAGCATGTCATAATGTACCAGATTTAAATTAAAAGAAATGAGTGATTCTTTACTATCATTTAATTAAATCCCTTCCTTTCACAGAGAATGAACCAAGGCCTAAAAAGTTA
>RJWT010042175.1:0-12186 GCA_004365215.1 Cuniculus paca
GCTACAAAGTGAGCTCAAGGCCAGCCTGAATGGCATAGTGAGACCCTGTCTCAAAAACACCAGGGCCAGGGATCTAGCTCAGTGGTCTAAGCGGCTGCCTGGCAAGCACAAGGTCGTGAGTTCAATCCCTGGTGCTGCAAAAAAAAAAAAAAACTTTCCTTTTATTGTTGAGCCATATTTTATTGTTATAGCACATTTTGTTTACCTGTTCATCAGGAGATGAACATCCATGTTGTCTTAATTTCTTTTCAGAAAAATGCCTGGGAATAGAATTTCTAGGTTCTCTGGTGAGAATACTTTTTTTAACTTTGTTAGAATTTGAACTTTTAAAGTGTCAATCTTTTTGCATTACAAATATTGAAAAGCTCTTTCTAAAAACAAATTAAAGTTATTCAGTTGAAAAAATAAAAAGCATACTCATTCTTATGTAAATATTCTTATATTTAGGTCCTGGGTTTTATAATATCCTAAACAATACTATAATTGCCAATATTAGAAATATCTACTTGAAGAAACAAAAGAAAAGTGCATTTGGTTCTTCTGGTTCTCGAACTTCAGTCCTGGTTCAGAAAGAAGCTTATACTACTCCTGGGCCTTCTGATTATCAGGTAATATATTGACACCAAAATAATCTTTATATCTTAGGATTCTCTTGAAATTACTTGGGATAACAGAATAGTAGACACCACACAGTTATTATGTCTACATTCCACTTGTTTAGGAGACTAGAAGAAAGAATGAACATGTTAAATAGTAGAGAAATAGTAGAAATAAAAAATTCTAGATAAAACAAATATAACATTTGTAAATGTGAGCACTAGGGATGTATTCATTGAAGGTTGAATGTAATCAGAATGGAGAAAGCACACAAAGTCAAACCAAGAAATAAAATATTCAATACAGACAATTGAAGACAATGGGAATTAACCAGGTAGGTGGTATAAAATGGTAAGTTTTCTAATGTAGAAAATGTTCTGTGCAACTGACCTAGGATAGAGTATCAAGATCAGCAGATGAGACTCATTGTTTCAGATTTCAGTTTAGTGGATATAATAAACTAGATTTCAGTTGAGTATAGTTTCAATGTACAATATGATTTTAAGATGAGACTAATAGCTGTAGCAATGAAAACAAAAGAAAACAAGCTAGAGTACAATTGCTTAACAAGTTAAAGGGGAAATAATTATGTAAGTACTTTGAAATCTGATTACTGACACCTGAAATGTTTTGTTTTATTATACATAAAAATCATGTTTATGGGGTTAAATTTATATTTTTAGACATAAATTTTTTCAGGTTTCAAATTTTTATTGAAGTTTATTTTTCAGAGATTTATTTTCTATGTAAACATCCTCCTCAAAGTTTGTTTTCTATGTAAACATCTTTATCTTAGTTACTTTGCTCTTGTTGGTGAAAAAAAACACCCAGTTAAAGGGGGAAAGATTTGTTTAACTCACAGTTGCAGTCCATAATTGGCTGGCTTCAAGGCAGGGTGGCACATGGCAGAGGCCAACAGTTCAGTAGCAGAAAACAGCAAAAGCAACAATGGAAAGAGGGGAGGACAGCCTCTTCCTGTCCCTTATGTTGTACCCAGTGTACCAGGACTGATCCAATAATCACCCACTCTTAATCCCAGCACCCTTAATGCAAGCACTGAATCATGAATCAATCAGACACTCTAGATTCATCCACCTCTGAAAAGCCTGCCCCCCATGACCGTATGAGGCTTTGGGGGGATGTCTAGACACAAATCATAACAATCCTCTTAATTTTTTATTAAGACAATTTTTTATGAATATTTTGTGGTTCTGTGCATTTTGTTCAGGACTCACCTTTTATTGCTGATAAAATAGATTACACTTTTTGAAGATAATGTCTCTCTCCCAAGCAGAGGATGTGTTTAGTGTCATTATAAAAAATTTGGGTTCCTCTGGTTCATGTTTTTTCTCCCGTAACAAAACCATTCTTTATTGTGCAAAGATACTCATTTTAAAGGTACCCATTTTACTCCATTTGTTTTGCCTTCATTAGTACTTGAGAGTAAGGAAGACTAAGATAAGTATGCTGATGCTCATGTTATTTGTCATGCCATGAGTAATAATTTCAATGATCTCTGACACAAGAATCTTGTGTCTTCTACTACCATGTGTGACACTGTGGTAGAATTTGGAAATTTAAGTGAGGAAAAATCTCAGACCCTTCATAGTCCTTGACATTCCTATACCATTCACTTACAGATCTTTTAAAAAATATTTTCTGTTCCTACAGGTCGCAGTACTGCGTGTGACAGTTTCTTCAAAACTTCTCTCTAGTTTCTGTCAATTTATTTTCTGTTAAATTCATCAGTTAATTATTGAGATTCTAAAATAAGAATAAGATTAACATGCCTATATATACTCAAAAAGTTTTAATATTTTAGATTGTTAGATTTTCTAGAATTCTACACTTTTTATTTTGAGCTTGCTTCTGTCACCAGCTTTTGATAAGTTTTTTTTAACTTTTAATGTTCAACTTGAAATGTGTATACTTTAATTGTGGTAGAAAATACATAACATGGAATTTATCATCCTAACAATTTTAAGTGCCACTATAAGTATACTTTTAATGTATCATGATAATAGCCTTTAGAATATTTTTACTGTGTTTTGTATAAAATGTACTAATAGTTCATTGTTCTTAGTAACCAAGCAGTTAAATAAAAAGTTATTAAAATTATAAAGTGAAAGAAATGAAAAACCTTCATTGTAAAAAGTGTTCTAGTATCACACCATGTTTATGAGTGTGGTCTTTGGAGTCAGTGCTTAAATGTATGTTCTCGTTTTGCCACTGACTTTCTAAAAGGTGTTTTAACTCTTGCTTTAGTAAATTGCAGACCATGATAGTATATTCCACAATGTTTTATTGTGAATACTAAATGAACCAACATGTAAAATACTTTGAATAGTTTTTAGCAAATGAGAAGGACATTAATTGTGCTGTTGCTACTAACAACTATCTATAGAAATAACTTGGACTCTAGTAGAGTATACAAAATTTAACAAACCCTAAAATCAAGAGTAAACATGACTGATTTAAAAGAACCTAGTCTAATAGCTTTATAGTTAATTGTAGTATTAATCAATTTATAATTAATTTGATTATAAATACGTGTATACACATAATACTTTTTGCATTCTATTTCTCATTTGCTTTTAGAATATTCTCTCAATTTCTTTTTTGATTAGTCAAATATTTTATTCTATTTCATCTACATCTATTACAGTTTAGTTATTCATTATTTTACTATTATTTTAGTACTTCCTTTACTATCACAGCACACTAAAAATAATTTTACTACTTTCTCAATAATGCTAATTTAGAATATTGTAGCTGTTTTGCTATTTCTGCTTATTATAATACATTCTAAATTTGCATATTAATACATATTAGATATATTTACATATTACATACTTGAATATTATTATTTTATACTCTCAATTTTTACTTATAGGTACCCATACAATTGTACTTTTTGTTGTGGTTCATTTCTTTCTGCATTTTCATGTTCCCATCAGCAATAGTTTTCAGTCCAAAAAACTCCCTTTGGTGTTTCTTGTGCTCCAGTTCTGTTGCAGTAAATTATAAGTATGGGTTGTCTAAAAATATCTTCATTTTATCATTTTTGAAAGATTTTTCTTGGTATAGATTTTTTAGATTGGTAGTAACTTTCATCACTTTAATGATGTCATTCCATTTTTACTGTCATTTCCACTGAGAAATAAGTTGTTATGTATACTGTCATTTCTTTGAAAGAAATTGACTTTTTTGTCTTTTCATTTTTGTTGTTGGTATGTGTCTTCGTTACTTTTCTCTGGTAGATGGACCAAAATACCCAATGCCCAAAATTAAAGAAGGAAAGGTTTATTTAGCTCCTAGTTTGTGGAAGTTTCAGTCCATAATCAGCTGGCTCTAAGGTAGGGTGGAATGGCACAGGGGCAACAGTTCAAGGCAGCAAAAGACAGCAAAAGCAGCAAGAGCAGAGGAGGGGAGGAGCAAGCCTCTTTTCCTCCATTACTTTGTAAGCAGGCTACCCACCTCTACCCAGGGTAGGTGTAGCAATCACAAAAGTCTCCATGCCCTCCTCTTGCACAGGACCAGAATGTTTACAAAATAAACAATCTGGTTCCCTGCTGAGTCACTTTGTTAAACTTCTAAACTTCTCGAGTTGACACAGTGTATCAACCGTAAGAGCATGTCTAAAGTATTGTTTTCTTTTTAATACATTTGCATGAAGTTTGCAGAGCATTAAATCTCTGGGTTGGTATGTTTCATCAGTTTGAAAGAAATCTTTGCTATTATTCCTTCATCTATTTCTTTTGTTACATCCTTTCCTATGTCTTTCTGAAATTCTATAATAAATGTTTATGTTAGATATGTTCACCATGCTCCACATATCTCTTATACTGTCTCAGTAATGTATAATCTTCTTTGTATTCATATATAAATTCAGATTTTTTTTGCTGACTGAACTTTTAATTTACTAATATTTTCTTCATCTGTTTCAACTGCTACAAAAAACAATCTGTTGAGTTCTCAGTCTCAGATCTTTTATTTTTCAGTTTTAGGATTTTTTTCTTAGAGGGTTCATGTTTCTGGAAAAATTCTATATGTTTTCAATGATTCTTTTTCCATTTTTTACCCTTTATTTTCTCAAAAATATTCATAATTGTTTTAAAGTCATTGCTTGCTTATTCTAATATTTGTGTTGTCAGTCTGTTATTATGTTCTACTAATTTTTTTCTCTTGATATTTCATTATGAACTGTCTTTTATTTTTATTTATTTAACAAAGTTTCAAGCAGGTTAGTAGGAGTTACAATAATTAATACATTGTGTATTGTTGTCTTGTAGGTTTTAAAAGTACAAAACATACGCATAATATCGTGTGCAAACAATATTAGCGAAAACCTTTCTTTTCAATGAAGGGAAACTAGGTGTGTAACTATCTTAATTATCTTGTGTATATATAAAATTTTTTTCCTTTCTTCCCTTCCCCTTTCCCTCATCATAGTTTGTCTTCTCTTTTGAACAGTTTGTTCCCAATTCACAATATCTACTTTATATTTTGGATCTTATTTACTCATTCAGTTTCTCATACTACGGAGACAATACAATGTTTACACATAAGGGTCTGATTTATTTCACTTATAAGTATGGTCTTGAGTTACATCCATTTACCTATAAAAGTCTCCAGTTTATCTTTCTTTATAGCTGAGTAGTACTCCATTATATTAGAAAAACCGTATCTTTTTTTTATCCATTCCTTGGTTGATGGGTATTTGGGTTGTTTTCAAGATTCAGCTATTAGAAATTGTGCTGCTGTAAACATGGGTACACATATATTGCTATGGTATGATGTTTTTAATTCTTCTGGGCAGTTACCCAGAAGGGGAATAGCTGAGTCGAATGACACCGCTAATCCTAGTTTTTTGAGTAATCACCACTGATTTCTGCAGTGGTTGTACCAGTCTGTACTCCCTGCAACAGTGAAGCAATGCTCCTTTTTCCCTTCCTTGTTATTGGTTGATTTTTTGATGATAGCTGTTATTTCTGGAGTGAGATGGAATCTCATGTTTTAATTTGCATATCTCAAATGAACAATGATGAAAATTTTTTTATGTATTTCTTTGCCATTTGTATTTCTTCATCTGTATTCATCTCAGGTACTCATTTTTAGATTGTGTCTTTGAATTTGGGGGGAGTCTGATTTTCTTCAATTCTTTGTATGTTCTGGGTAGAAGTCTTTTGTCTGTGGGACAACTGGTTATAATTATTTCCCACTCTGTGGGTTGTCTTCAATAAGATGAGATTCTATTTGTTGATTCTTTGAAATACTTCCTGTGCATATTGGGTTTTGTTCATGAACTCTCTGCCTATTCCTATATCTTCAATATTTCTACCTGTTTTCTCTTCCAGTAGATTTAGTGTTTCTGTTTGAATATTTAGATCTTTGATCCATTTTGACTTTAGTTTAGTGCATGGCAGTAGACATGGGTCTAGTTTTAGTCTTCAGCATGTGGAAAGCCAGTTTTTCCAGCACCATTTATTAAAGAGGTTATCTTTCTTCCAGTGAACATATTTGGCTCCTTTGTCAAAGATAAGGTGACCGAATATGTGTGTAGTTGTTGTGTCTGCGTGTTCTATTCTGTTCCACTGATCTTCAGGCCTGTTTTTTGTCAATACTATGACAATTTTATTACAGTAGCTTAGTAGTATAATTGCAGGTCTGGGTTGTAATACCCCTTGATTTGCCTTTATTGTCCAGGATTGCCTTTGCTATTCTAGGTCTCTTCTGTTTCCGACTGAATTTTGGAATATTTTCTCTAGATCTGTGAGATATGCTAATGGTATTTTGATTGGGATTGCTTTAAATCTGTTTAACAGTTTTGGAACTTTGGCTATTTTTACTATGTTGTTTTTTCCTGTCTATGAGCAAGGGATGTCTTTCTATTTTCTGATACCTTCCTTGATCTCCTTTTTTAGGGTACTGTAATTTTCACTGTACAGAACTTATAGATCCTTTATTAGATTGATTCCTAAGTATTTCATTTTTTGGAATGCTATTGTAAAGGCAATGAAATAAAATGAAATACCTATTGTAAAGGGTGTGCTTTCCCTAATTTCTTTGTTTGTGAGTTTGTTGTTTGTGTACAGGAAAGCTATTGACTTTTGACTGCTGAATTTGTATGCTACTACACTACCAAATTTGGATATTAAATCTGTACAATTTTTTGTGGAGTTTTTGTGGTCTTTTATGTAGAATACCATGTCATTTGCAAATAATAATAACTTTTTTCTTCCTTTCTTATCTTCATTCCTTTTATATTTTCTCTTGTTTAATTGCTCTGGCCACTGTTGCCAGAACTATATTGAATAGGAGAGGTGATAATGGACATTCTTGTCTTGTTCTTGGTTTTAGAGTGAAAGCTTTCAGTTTTTCACCGTTTAATGTGACATCAGCTGTTGCTTTGTCATATATGGATAAAGACCACCTATTCTGACTTTCGGTAGGGATTTTATCATAAATGGGTGTTGCACTTTGTCAAATGCTTTTTCTGCATCTATTGAGAAGATCATGTGATTTTTTTCAATATGGTATATTGCATTTATTGATTTGCATATACTGAACTATCCCTGCATCCTTGGGAAGAATCCTTCTTTCTTATGATGTATATCTTCTTGATGATTTTCTGCATTCTGTTTGCCAATATCTTATTAAGGATATTTACTTCTATGTTTGTAAGGGAGATTGGCCTGTAGTTGTTTTTTTTTTGGCTTGGGTTCATCTCTGGTTTTGGAATCAGGGTGATATTTGCTTCCAGGAGTGATTTACAAGTACTACTTCCCTTTCAATTTCTTTAAAGAGTTTCAGTCAGCGTTAGTGGCATTAGTTCTAAATTTCTTGTAGAATTTAACAGTGAATCTGTTGAGGCCTGGGCTTTTCTTCGTTGTAAATTTTTAATGACATTTTCAATTTCATTGAGTGACATTAGGTTATTTAGAATTTTTATGACTTCTTGATTTTAGCAATTTGTGTGTCGGAATCTACTGATTTCATGTGTGTTTTCCATCTTATTAGAATATAGGTTCTCATGGTAGGTATTTGTTATGGTTTATGTTTGGATGGCTCCCCAAGCCTCATGCAGTCATGGAGGTGGCTAAATCTAGCTTTTGTGATTGGTTTGTTGTCTAGCACTGGGATTGGTGGTGTGAGTGCTACACCCGCCCATGGGCAGGTAGCCAGCATACAATATAAGGGAGGGAAAGAGACGTGCTTTCCCACCCTTTTTACCCTTTTTGCTCTTGTTGCTTGTGGCTGCCATGAACAGTTGCCCCTTAGCCATGCCACCCTGCCTTGGAGCCAGCTAAGAATGGACTGAAACCTGCGAAGACTGTATACTAAATAAACCTTTACTTCCCTAATCTTGGGCATCAGATATTATGTCTCAACAATGAGAGAAAAGTATCCAAGATGGTATTGATGATATCCTGGATTCCTGTGGGATTCATTGGGCTTTCCCCCTTTTCATTCCTAATTGCTTGAATTCATGATTTTTCTTTACTCTTTGATGAGGTTGGCTAATAGTTTATCAATTTTTTTATTCTTTCAAAGAACCAATGTTTTGATTCATTGATTCTTTGGTATTGTTTTCTTAGTCTGAATTGCACTAATTTCTGCTCTTATCTTTATAACTTTCTCCCTCATATGAGCTTTGAGTTTGATTTATTCTTCTTTTTCTGGAAGTTTGAGGTTCAACCTTAGATTGTTTATTTGAGCTCATGCTCTTTTCCTGTTGTGTGAGTTCATTGCTATAAATTTTCCTCATAGGATTCCTTTCATTGTGTCCCATAAGTTTTGGTATGTTGGATTGGCATTATCATTTAATTATATATACTGTTTAATTTTGTCTTTAATTTCCTCTGGGACCATTGGTTGTTCAAAAGGGTACTATTCAATTTTCATGTGTTAATGTAGTTTTTGTGATTTTCTTTATCATTGATTTCCAGTTTTATTGTGCTACGGTCACATAGTGTGCATGCAATAGTTTCAATTCCACTACATTTACCTAAATATGTTCTGTGGGCTAGTATATGGTCTGTTTTGGAGAACTTCACATGTGCAGCTGACAAGAATGTGTATTCTGATGTTTTGAGGTAGAGCACTCTGTAGACATCTACCAACTCCATTTGTTCAAAGGCTTGGTTTAATTTGAATATTTCTTTGTCGATTTTTTGACTAATTGATCTATCTGTTTATGAGAGTGGGATATTATGGTCCCCCACTACAATTGTGTTAGTGCTTATGTAGTTTTTAATGTCTGTTAGCATTTTTTTATGTATTTGGTTGAACCCATGTGTGGTGTATAAATACTTATGAGTGTTATCTCTTCTTCTTGGAGTTTTCCCTTAACGAGTATATATTGACCTTCTTTGAGTCTTTTGATCAGTTGTGGCTTAAAGTTTGCATTGTCTATGAATAGAATAGCTATCCCTGCTTTCTTCTGGGTTCCTGTGGCATGAAGAATTATTTTCCATTCTTTGACTTTTAGTCTGTCAATTTCTTTTTGGGTTAAATGTGTTTTTTGATTGCAGCATATTGCTGGATCTTGATTATTCTTGATCCATTCTGCCAGTCTGTTTCTTTTAATTGATGAGTTGAAACCATTCATGTTGATGTTTAAAACTGATATGCATTGACTTTTCTTTTTCGTGTTGTTTTCCTTTTTCATGTTGTTTTCTTTTTCATGTTGTTTGCACAAAGAAGGTCACTACATACTTGTTAAGGAAAAACTCCAAGAAGAAGAGATAACACTCATAAATATTTATACACCACACACAAGTTCACCTAAATACATAAAAAAATGCTAACAGATGTTTAAAACCACATAAGCACAAACACAATTGTAGTGGGGGACCATAATACCCCACTCTCATAAATAGATAGATCAATTAGTCAATTAGTTTATTCCGTGTCTTTCTGCTCTATTTAATTGCTAGCCCTGCCTGGCAGCTTCTTTCTATTGGCATTTATGTGTTTCTGGTCTTCATTATCTCTTTCTAATATGTCCTTGAGAGCATTCTGTAGAACTAGTTTGCTGGTCCTAAATTTCTTCAGTTGTTCTTTATCATGGAAGTGTCTTACTTCTCCATCAGTTTTGAAAGATAGTTTTGTGGAGTACATCAATCTGGGTTGAAGTTTGTTTTCCTTTAGCATTTGAAATACCTGATTCCAAGTTCTCATTGTTTTGAGGGTTTGTGTTGAGAAGTCTGCTATGATACTGATGGGCTTTCCTTTATAGGTGATATGTTTTTTTCCTCTAGCAGTCTTTAATATTCTGTTCTTGTCCTGAATTTCTGGAACCTTGATTATTATATGCCTTGATATTGATTTATTTTCATCATGGGTATTTGGAGTTTTATGTGCTTCATTTATTTGATATCAAATTCTTTATCCTTGTTTGGAAAATTTTCTGCCATTATTGCTGTGAAGAGTTTTTTAATGACTTTTGTACTGTCTCTAGTTTTCTCCTGGTTCCAATCAATCTTACATTGTTCTTCTTTGCTTCATCTTCTTCTTTGCTGTTGGATTGATTTTTTGTTGTCTCTTGTGATTTTTAAGATATCTTTCTTTTCCTGGTCCCTAGTTGAGTTCCTGTCTTCTTGATCTGATATTCTGTCCTCACCTTCGTTCACTTTGCTTCCTGTACTTTCAGTGGAGTTTCTAATCTGCATTTCTGTTTGGATCTGTTTCTTTGATTCCATTTCTTGTTTGTGTTTGGCATTCATGGTTTCCATTGTTTCCTGAGCTCCTCTATTGGCTTATCTGTGTCTGCTTTAATGTCTTTAGTTTGATAGTCATTTCTTTTTGCACCTTAGAGATTATTTTTTCTTTGACCCCTTCCATTTGTTTTTTCACTTCTGCTGCTATCATTGCAGAGAATTTCATTTGTTAACTTCCGATTGATTTCCTCTATGGCTTTGTGCTCTGGACTTGTCCTGGGTGGCCTGGGAATTTGGGATTGCATTTTACTTTTTTTTGCGTTGTCATTTTCTATTTTATTTTGTTTTCTGTGTTGATACTTGTAGATTTCTTCTGTTAGCCTTATCACTAGTGTGGAGGATTTCCTATGAGGTACTTGTTCCTCTGGATGTCTTCTAGATGTAGGTGGTTCTTGGTCTTTATGTCTATCCCAAGAAACTTACCTTCCCAATATATTAAGACTGAAGAGTTGCTACCAATTTGCCTTCGGTCCCATTCCTTTGGTACTGTACTACGGTGATGGTTACAAACCCTTAAAATCACAGCATTATCTTACGGGGGGGGGACTGGTTATAGCATGTATGACATCCCAGTTTAAGTAGTGCAGTTGGCCCTAACAGTAGACTCAAGTATAGATTGGCTACTGACAAAGTGTGGTGACTATTAGCCTGATATCTATAACTGTAGAAGGAAGGTTTACAGAAATGTATTATAATCCCACTTATGTCGGGAACTTGTATGCAATGATTTTCCACTTAGTAGAGTGATTTTATCCTATTGCAATGTGTGTGGGAGATTCAGCAAGATAGGGCATAGAATGCATAGATGAATGAGGCTAAATATAGTAGGCGGAAAGTTGGAGGGCACAGGATGATCATCCAGGTTTTAGATAATTGTAGGACACAGAAGAGAAAGATTGGAAGAGAAGGCCTAAGTGTTTTGAAGTGGACCAGGATAGGAGACACAATGTTTATTTGCATGAAAGTATCATAAATTCAAGTGAGATAAGTGACAGAAAAGCAGAAGATGATGAGTAGAATAAAAAAAAAAGATAGGTTGAAAATCACTGGTTACGTCATATTGCTAATGTTGCATAGAATATTTCCACACCTCTAGTTCCCTTTGTCCATTGTGTATACCTTAGTCAGCATCCTACTGTGTTGCAGGCATTCCTGCAGATCTCTAAGCCCTGAGTTCCACCAGTGGAGGGAGGGGGTGGATCTCAGACTTCTCTTACCAGTAGTGCCATCCCAGGGCAATGGAGGAAGGGAGGGGCAGGAACTCTGTTATGGTTTATGTTTGGATGGCCCCCCAAGCCTCATGCACTCATGAAAGATGACTGAGTCTAGCATTTGTGATTGGTTCTTGGTCTAGCACTGGGATTGATAGTATGAGTGCTGCACCCACCTAGGGGCAGGAACTAGCATACAATATAAGGAATGGAAGGAGGTGTTCTTAGCCCCTTTTTGCCCTTTTTGCTCTTGTTGCTTGTGGCTGTCATAAACAACTGCCCGTTGGTCATGCCACTCTGCCTTGGAGTCAGCTGAGTATGGACTGAAACCTCCAAAAACTGTAAGCTAAATAAAGCTCTCCTTGCTTCACTTTGGGCATCAGGTATTTTGCCTCTACAATGAGAAAAGTAACCAAGACAGAATTTGGTACCAGAGGAGTTGGGGTCATTTCTGTGACTATACCTGACCATGTGGTTCAAAAGCCTTTGGGAATGACTTCTGGGAAGAGTTTGGAAAGGTATGGAGATGTCACCTGAAAGAGTGACACTGGAATGCCTTTGGCTGTTCTGCATGGGAGATTCTGGTCAGAGCTCAGAAGACCAGAAGGCTGATAGAAAGCCTGCCAGTAAAGACCCGGCACACTTGGGAGGTTTCT